>JAJHJA010000377.1:0-194848 GCA_021202915.1 Heliconius himera | reverse complement strand
TTACCGTGTCGGAGCGAGTAAATACGACGGTGTATTCGATTTGTCGAGTCGACCAAACTCAATATTTATGTTACGGAACCGAGTGGAATGTTTATATCACATATACAAATACATACTTGGTAGAAATATAAATACTCTTTTTTAAATAACTGACAGATTGACTCATGTAAATTTTCTTCAAAGCTGGAATTTTTAGCAATATAAATTACCATTAGAAATGGGAATGCGCTGATTAAAATTATATCACTTTAGGATACATATGGCAACAGGTCAAAAATAATATAGAAGATAATAGAGATTGATACTTTTTAATAATTACACAAAAAAGTGAATGTAACTTAAGGCTTATCATATAGACTGTTTATGTATAATACTTTATATACATATGTACGTTTGTAACTTACATATTTTGAACAACTTATGTAATTTTTGCTTAAGGATATTTTATGTTTTATTAGATTTGTCACAAAAAAATGTGTAATAGTAAATATGAAGTATATTATAATATTTATTATGACCGTCTACAAGGGCTACCTGTAACTTTATTATACCGAACCTTTTATTACATTTTTTGTAGGCATTTTAAGAAAATTGCTTCATCACCAGAGGCAAAATACCTAGACAGGGCGTAATTTATTAAATGAATGTACTTATTTTGTATGCAGTAATAAGAGGTGAAGGACATCTAATATAGTATAATTGTTATAACTAAGTTGGTGTAGAAAAATAGTAAGTATAAAGCCTAAATAACATTATAACACAATAAAGGGATTTAGAAATAAACAGTGTATTGTATTTGCTTTCTAGCCTCTATATAAGTACAATGTAAAATTTTCAAATACCTGGTGGACAAACGCAATCTCCATAATCACGAATGCTTCTTCTTTGCCTCCAGTAACTTAAGGGTCTGGAGTAAGCTTCTCGTCTAAGGCGCTCTACTAGGGGTTGTTGCGGCTCTAAAACAGCACTTCTTAAAGCCAAATGTTGCTCCTCTAAAAGAGAGAGCCTATCTTGGACTCCTTGCTGTTTATAGAGACTGTATCCACTGGATATGAGACTCATGGCACACGCACAATACAACACCACACAGTACACCCAGGGTTCCGGACATTTCTCACAACTGTTCTCCTCTTTTTTCTCCGTTTTCTCCGGTGGACTCTTGCCTGGAGTGTTTCCCTCCCATTTTGAATATCATGGTTGTAATATCATGGACTTGGTGTCACTTTATACTAACATTAAATACACTTTGGTTAAAAAGATATATATAAACTAGAGAAATTTTACTTGATAACACAAATATCAATAAAAATTCACTAAAGCAATTTTTTATAAGACATGAAATTTAAACTGGTATTAAAATTTCGTTGTTTTGATAGGCGATCGTATTCGTTCTCGACAGTGAAGGCAGAGGAAGCGAGTACACGTCCTCCTCCGTCGGCAGGCGGTACGCCACTGTCTGGGACGATGATGCGACAAACGAAATCAACCCGCGTTAAAACGATAGCATTTGAGAAAATCATATTAGAATATTTTGGAGAAGAAAAATAACATTTACTTAATTTTTTCTGGTGCATTTTCTGTTATATTATTGAATAGGCAGAGAGAACATAGTCTTAAGATACATATATTCTCTATATTTCTTTTATATTGTATGGCAGAACTTAGCACTATGATTTGCATATCAAAACCGGTGTGTGGCATAATATTTTTAAATGTAAACAGTTCTCCTGTTTAGTTGGAGCCCACTACCATCATGTTTAATAAGATACTTCCCGACTACTTCTCCACTATGACATACTAGAAAATAGTAGAGAATAAAACACTTAGTACATTTATAAAGGAATTGTAACAAAAGCTCGCTTGTAAGTTAGATGAGCTTTTTAACTGAGTTAGCTTTATTCTTTCGAAGTTGATTAAGTAATACTTTAAGTGAAGCTTCATGTAACTTGACTCTGTTAATTTAAGTACTCGTCTCGTTTCTTATAGAGACTTTTGGAGCTTTTTATGTTAGTGATATATAATATAACGTTTTTATCAAGAGATATGTGGACTGATTAGAGCGAGTCGGTAAATTGTATTAACTCGCGCGGAAGAGGGGTTGGGGTCGGGCGCTAGTCAAGACAGGGATGGGATCGTTTACCCCAAAACATTTATAATAAATGAAGTATTTTAAGTGAAAACATTATATTTCCTGAGCTTTACTTTCAATTACTTTGCTTTTAAATGATAAATAGAATTGACGCATTGCGAACGTCGCAAGTAGAGACTTTAGAAATCACTGTCTCTTTTATAATTTTTCCAATCAACATAATAAAATTTAATCATGATAATAAATAGTGTAATCACAACGGTTAAATTACATACAACTCTAAATATTACTTAATAAGAACTAATCAACAAATACAAATAAATATACAAACATGGGTTCGGTGTCACTTTAGCTTTTGGAGAAAGCTTCCTTTTATAAAGTATAGTTCTTTTTCTATAAATGATATCAAAATAATCACTGTCAAGAATATTTCTAATAATATTAAAGTTATTCTCATAACTTTCAACAGACTACTATAAAGATGATGATAACGAACATATTTTAGAACCATAACGTCTCTACATAATAAACTATTAAATTCAAGTATCAAATTTCATATACAAATTGTGAATACAAGCATAACTTTCATTCCAAAACTAAAAACCCTTAGATTTGTATCGAAATTAATTAAATTTGTAGGGAATGGAAAAAAACACTGTGTTGTTTTTTATTCTGATGGTAATTAATCTCTCTAATAGAGGCATTAAGAATCGAGCAGCGGCTGAGAGCGCCACAAAAACGCGTTCCACGTCACTGGAGGAAACATGATTGACCTGTTAGTTTAGTGGTTAATGATTATGAATAATTAATAGGTTTCAGATTCGAATATTCATATTGATTTACATTACATATTAAAACTATACTGTAAACGTGACGGTTATGAATTCACAAAAAACAGAGAATGAAAACAATATTTTTTTCCAAATTCAACCTTTTACAATGATTATTTTTACTTTACTCAAACCAATTAACCTTTTGATAAAAAGCTTTTTTTATTATAATTTTTTCTTACTACTGATAAAGGATATTGAATGGCATGTGGATGTTATATATTCTCTATTTTGGGTAAATAAATCTCCTTCAGCTTCACGCTGTATCCCGCACACTGCAGGGTAGGCAGAGGGAACCTAGTGTTAGACACTCCGTTCCCCACTTTCTGCCGAATTCTGGAGGCATTGCGTGTTGAGTGGCAGAACTCAACGCCGCGCTTGTCCTCGACACCAGAGCGAAGAAATGGAAATATAAATTTAAGTAAATATTTCATCTCCTCGAGTGGGGATCGAACTCACAACCCTCAAACAGTCACACTTTGTGCCCCTGCGCCACGACTGATCTCCTTATATAAGCTTCATGCCTTTTCATTTTGACTATGGATTTAAGCAAGATTAGCATATATTACATATGTACAAAAGTCACCACCACGTCAAAGCACATATATAGAAAAAAAGAATAAAGAGGTCCATATAGTATAAATTTAAATTAAGCGACAGATAAAATTCCAATCAGTTAAATGAAGTATAATAACATGCCGAAGATAAATAAAGGTATTTCGATCTTAAACGCATTTAAAGCAACTTCGATAAGGGTTGATTTATAAACAAACCCTCTCATCTTTTAGAGAGTGGATGAGAAAATGCAACATTTCTCTTATCAATATCTAAATTACTACCAGAAAGTATTTTTTATCCCCGAGGAGTAACGTTACGATCGCTTAATTGGATTCATAAAAGTGTCTATCAATGACGTATAATGGCTATAAAGATGTGTGTAATAAAACTGGATTGACTTATATAAAGATATCTATTTATGGTTAAAAGGCCGTCGTAGCTAAAGAAGAAAAGAAAGTGTGGGTTCGATCCCAACTCAGGGCAATGAATTATTTTTGTTTCTCGCTCTGTTGACAATACAATGAACAGTGTTAAGTTGCGATACTCAACATACAATATTTCTAAAATCGGAGGCCGGCTATTAAGTTCTCTCTACCCATCATGCTATTTGCGGTTACATTCTTAAAAAAACAATTTGAAACAGAATATTCTTATCACAACTTATGCCAAATGTTTTTTTATAACTGTTTTTTTCTTTGTAAATTACAATAAAAACTCACAACCATTTTTATATTATTAAAATATAAATCATAAAACTTGATGTTGAGGTCCACCACTCAACAAACAATCCAACGAAACGAAACAAACCACTAGATTGCCTCTTCTTACTCTGACGGGTGAAAAAAGCGTAAAGCTACTCTTTTAAGATCATAAATTCCACTATAAACTGTTGTTTCTTACAAAGCTCAACATTACATACACGAAAAGAAAATACCATTAAAAATTCAAGCCCCCACAACAAAGTATAAAGCAAGTACAGTATATTCAAGTCCTCCACTCCCCGGAGCAACATTATACGATGCATCTCAACTAATTAACATTTTAAACTTACAATCTGCAGCGTCAAGACATATTACACAATTAACTCAACGTTTAGCGAACACGCGTGATCTGTCTCTTAGGAATCGTTTGTTTCAATTCTAAACAAAGTTCTAGATTTAGACTCTACATAAATTTGATTTTTAATTTTTATATATTTTTTTGTTTATCTTACTTCCAGGTTATGATTGCATAGTGGGTTCAACTTCCGCTCGGAATAATAAATTGTTTTCACTTTCCTGCTGGTTAAGTGAAGTGCCGTATATTCACTTAACACGAAATATCTCGAATTCGTATGAAAACTAAAAACGAAGAATTTATAAAATGTGTATCTTGATTAAAATGTCTTATAAAAGGATATCTAAATAAACTACAGTATATATAACAGTGAGCGGTCTTGCTGAGCGTAGAGTGCACTTACATCATAATCCACTATAATTGCCTATTAACCTGCTGTCCATTGTTAAAGATGTCAATGGGATAAAGAAAACGTCGTCAGGACAGACAGTTCCTTATTAGCAATAAGGCGATTACATCACTAGCATATAATACATGTATAGGACATCTATTCGATTCTACATTATTAGTCAGAAGTTATTATAATATAATAATAATAGCTTCACGGAGTATTCTGCATATTAGCAAGGTAAGCAGACAAAACCTTGTGTTTAAACATTCCCTTTCTCTTTTTCGTCCAATTTTCGAGGCTTTGTGAGTAGTAGTACACCACGACTTATTGTCAATAAAGTAAGAAAGTAAAAACAATTCATTCCACCATGTGGAAATAGAACCCACAACCAGTATCACGTTAACAGTAGGCTCCCAGTGCCTACTCTGTTACATGCGGGATTTAGTGTGGATATAAGAAGTCAGAAATGTTTTGGATGGTTTTACCAAATCTTAATTCATACAATTTTATAAGGATAAATATACAATACTAGATAACTTAAATCACCTAAGAGCCGATAGTAGCCTACGGACACCTTAGGAGCAAACAATATTTTTTACTCTTTAGTATATTAGACTCGTGGGCGCTTGTAATTTATCAGAGTTTAGTGGTGTCTGGTAGGGGGTTACAACTGAGTTAAATATCCTGCAATGGGCAACGTCATTTCTAATATTATTACCAAGAAATTATTTAACGAAACTTAGGTACTTTTTTGCATCTTAGTTCCTTATAATTGCCAAAGTAATCACCACCCAAGCTCCATATTCCCTGATAGTATTTACCGGTGTTGGGTGTATGCGCACAGAAATTTTCAGTCTTTATGAAATAACGAAGGTCTGGCCCTACTGTTCTACTATTGTTCTACTCTTTCTCTAAAAGAGAGGTATAACTTAACAAAAAATATTTTTAAATTGTCTCTAAGTTATTAATAAAAGCCTTTCACCTTACCTTACTTGTCAGGTTATACAAAATATCTGTTAAAACTTACAATATCAGTGCCAATGAATCCCGATAGTAATTTAGACGTCCTCATCAGATATTCCGAATGAAACTAAAACTTTTGCTTAATGATTATGAGAACTGGTCGAGTGTCGAGGGAAATCTGAAGGCAATTGTTCAAAACTCGACTCAAGTCGAACAATCGTAAAAGTTTGTCTGTACAGTTTTTATTTGGGGATAAAAAGTATTATAGTGGGTAATATAAATTCAGATTGGCATCCCTCGCCGGCTTGCTTAAAGCTGTGCTTCCTGCTCTATTATGTACCTATATTTTATATTTATTCGAAATGTATGCCTTGAAGTTTAGCGTTGCCAAATGTATGTGTAAAGTTTTTAGTAAATGTTTTTTTTTTAACAGAATAAGATATAGCTCCACCCTGTAACTGATTCCGCTCAATTTGACATTGCGTGTTAACTGGTGGAAGTTGCGCTTTATGTTGTTACTAGAGCAAAGAAATTATCCATTCTCTCTATTGAAAATCGAATCTACAATGGCCGCGTTAGCTGGCAAAACATGTGCCGCTGCTCCACGACCACCTAAATAAAATATTAATAATGTTATTTTATATAAATTGTAAGTCAAGAAATTATATAGGCACTTTGACTAACATATTATTTTTTAATATATATATATATATATATATATATATATATATATATATATATATATATATATGATTTCTACGCATCTTCTACGAATTTATATATATATATATATATATATATCTCCATCTAGTGCTTAAGCAGAATATTAGCGAAAAAAGAAATAAAAATATAACATAGAAGGATCTACAACAAAGAAAAGCCAATGGAATATTATTTACTTATATTATCAAACAGCATTATGCTGTCACGGCATAGGTTAAGCTAATTTAATATTCTATTATACGAAACGTCAAGATTATACAGACGTAGAGCAATAACCTCGTTGTAAATATTCACAAGCTTTTCAAGAAAATATTGGAAACCAAGCAGTGAGATATCAAGATGAATATAAACAGAGCTGATATTAATGTTCGGGAGATTTTTTTTTATGATTTTTTATGTACTTTATTTAAATCCTCCTACGATAAAAGAAAGAGCTTCATAGTACTCATATTGTCGTCATATAGAGAATATAGTGGCGTAGTGTAATACCGAACATATATTTGAGGAATTATTAGTGTTATTCAACATTTAGAAAAGAAAAATGCTTATTTAGAAAACATAAAAATTTGAACGTAGCGGGACTCAAACCCACGCCTCCTGGAAAGTCGAGTCCCGCTACGTTCAAATTTTTACACGTTTTCTAAATAAATGTAATCTAACCATACTGGTAAGACAAAGAATAGTAGTGATCTTTATGGACACGCAATATTCCATAATTGGATAAAAAATGGTTAATCCTTCACTAAAACATAACGGTTTATCTTAAGAATACTACTCTACCAACACGCCATGTACTTACAAAATCTAAATGAAAAATACAAGCTGTTTTCATATTTCTATATATTTCAGGTTGAAATATCAATATTTAAGCGTTCAAAATAGAAATGATTTCCCCCAAGTCCCAGCAAACATCGCACCTGGCGAGTATTTACATTGAAAAGTTGGCGGCGGTGTTAATTGAAGGTAGGTGAGTGTTTTGTGAAATATGGTCCTACTTGCGGATTGCGTACTCAGCGATATTGGCTCGTAAATATTTGAGGTATGTCAGGACAAAAGTTACTAGGGTAAATTAGAAAAGATCGAAGGAGAGAATCTAGTTGAGTGAGAGTTGAGTAATTACGTATTTAATATTTCATTTTCATTATTATAAAAATTTATTGGATAGTGAGACCCATCAATTTGTTTGTTTGTTAAACAATATTTTTACCTTAAAATAACTTAGTAACAAGTAACTATGATCTCCGGATTTTGTCTACGTCTATTCAAATTTTTAAATATTTTATTTGTCACATTGTACGATAGGTACCGGAACTAAACGCCACATTTTGAAATAACCATATATACCTCTACTAGGTACGTTAGTTCCAAGAGCTATATTACCTAACGTCAACAAGACTATTATAACATGAATAATGTATCAAAATTACATTAAAATATTCATTTAAATCCACAATCAGTCTAAAATTAAAGTGTCCAATTAAAGTCGTTTAACGTAACACAGTTATCAGTATATAAATATAA
This sequence comes from Heliconius himera, assembly GCA_021202915.1. NCBI lineage: Eukaryota > Metazoa > Arthropoda > Insecta > Lepidoptera > Nymphalidae > Heliconius > Heliconius himera. The sequence continues at coordinate 186,717 of JAJHJA010000377.1, read as the reverse complement.
CCTTTTTCCATTTATTCCAGTCGTAATACCATTTACTTATCAATTTACTACTTGGATCGCGTCAAAGTGATATCAATTAGAGGAACTATTAGTTCTCGGGATTGGAATTGCTCTTGGGACCAATTATTAGAACCGAAAATTGGTTGACGCGTGACGTAGTAATTACTTCTATCTAAAAGTTTTGCATAGTAAGTGAAACAGTTAGTGGCTCAACCAAGTAACTTACTTAACCAAAAAGCCTTACTGACCAGTTAACCTCTATAATTTATAGCCTCCATTTCAATCAATTTTTGTTTTATATCATAAGAAAATTGTTGTTAATGTTTATTTTTTTATGAACAACAGTAAAGCGCGGCGTTGAGCTCCGCTACTAAGCACACAATATCTCAAAATATGTGGGGAAAGTGGGTAAAAGAGTGTTTTAATACTGCACTAGCTAAGTAGTAGCTTAAAAGTAGCTTAAAAAATGTTATATACGAGTAAATATTAGTCGAGGCAAAGCGCGGCGTTGAGTTCTGCCACTCAACACTCAATGTCTCTAGAATTCGGTAGAAAGTGGGGAACGGAGTGTCTTAATACGAGGTTTCCTCTGACTACCCTGCTGTATACAGCGTGAAGCTGATTTTTTATTTTTATTTTAAGTAGTATATTTTTTCTATAAGATTATTGTGGATTCGCATTCCACCTGAGGGTAAGAATTGTAATTAAAAAACTTAATCACTATTAATTCTTCCACGACGTATTTTATACTTATAGTTAAACACAAAAGGAGAGGTATAAAATATCTAAATAGCGGAAAATAATAAATAAAAAAAAATATCTTTTTGACATTGCTTTACGAAAAAAACAAATCAAACCAGCACCACCCGTTTATTCATATTCCACAACGGTCACAAAGTAACAATAACAAACAAGTAAAGCAACTTGCGGGTCCGCGGGTGTTCTCGACTTCAGTAACGACTGCTGTTTCCTTCGTTCCCTAATATATTGTCACTGTTTAGTAGATTTAACCTATTTATGAGTTATGTATCAAAATTGGATTATATAGTGGCGCAGTGTGTGACCTTAAACGTGATGGTTGCAGGTTAGATTCCCATTCGGAGAATTCTCTCTTCAGAGGTCACTACTAGTAAGCAACTTTACTGCAAGTCTTCTATAAATTATAGATTCGAGCTCATTCTATAGGGCTTGGAGAACTGCATAAATAAAACGCGTTGTAGCCCGGTTATGAGTTCGATTTTCACATCGAAGAATGTTATACATACATAAGTTATAACAAGCGTATAAAAATTTCGACGTAGCTTGGCGAGAACGTATGGCTTAGTGGTCAGAGCGACTGGTCTGTTTCCAGGAGGCGCGGGTTCGAGTCCCGCTACGTTCAAATTTTTATACGATTTCTAAATAAGTATTTTTCTTTCCTAAGTGTGGAATAACACTTTAAAAATGTTTAAAAAATATTTAAAAAATAGTATTCTCTCTTGCCAAACGATAATTCTTAGTAATTATCTTTGGGTAGCTGAAATTTGTAAAAATCTCCCTACAGAGATACTAACACCATAAGTAAGTTGTAACAAGCGTAAAAAAATTTCGACGTAGCATGGCGAGAACGTATGGCTTAGTGGTCAGAGCGCCTGGTCTGTTTCCAGGAGGCGCGGGTTCGAGTCCCGCTACGTTCAAATTTTTATACGTTTTCTAAATAAGTATGTTTTTTGTTCACATTCTATTTCTCGTAATAAATCAAAGTGCGGAGTTAGGCTCAGTACACAACACGCAAATTAGTTATCTTGGTTGGTGCGTGGGGAACTTTATTACGGGATACAGCAGCGTGAAGACAAAAAATAATAATATCATACTTACACCAAAATACCGTTATATTTATGAACCAAATAACATTTGTATCAAAATAAAACACTATGATATATTTTATGACCACTTTTATGAATCTGTATCCCATCTAATTCGTATTAACGAGATATATCTTAAGACTCATCTCACGAAATCGTGAGATTTGACGCGGCAAGCCTTTTTGTTTTAGTTTAATAGCTTCATTTTGGTACAACGAGACGCCCTATTTGGATCAAATAGTTTAGATATGTTAATGTGATAAACTACTTTGTGTTGAATGTTTTTTCCTTAAGCTGTTATTATAGTTATTTATTATTATAAATACTTTGAACGTTTCTTCAATAAATGGTGAAATATTACAGATATTGGAGTACATTGGGAAATTTTAAGGAAAGGAAACTTAGATATTATTATTATAATTATATTGTTCGCATCTACATCTTCCCCATGTTTTAAAAATATTGCATGTTGACTAGCGGAACTTAATACACATTTTGTTTTATTCACTATTTGAAAATAAAATAATTTTCATATTATCGTCCCTTTGAGAGAAGATCGAGCGTACAATAATCATGTATAAAGTTATAAACTGTCCCATTGCGCCACGATAACGTATTAAAAAAAATGAATTGTTAATTTATAAAATTAAAAACACACTTTTTCGGAACCAACAGGCTTTTAGTTCCATTGGCAGGTCTTCATCACTAAGAATCATAAGTCAAACACGAATCGAATATTCTGCGTTCACGCAAGTAAAAAAAAATAAACTAGTTTTAAGCTGTTCCCGCACACAGCAAGGCCCCCCCTGCCAGAGGGAACCTAACGCATTACGTGCTGAGTTGCGGAACCCAATACTGCGCTTTGCCTTGACATTAGAGCAAAGAAAAGGAAATATAAATTTAAATAAATATTTCAGTTCCTCGAATGAGGATCAAGCCCACAACCAGTCGCGTTTACAGTCATATCTTGTGACAAGACTGGCCTCAACTCAACCTAATCTAATAAAAGCCTACTAAAGACAAAGCAAATCCTAATACACGTGCTAGTGAAGGCAAAATTTATGCCAGTTGTATACAGTTTCAATTTACAAGAGAAAATTAGAGTAAACTTGTTTAGAATTAGTGGTTTTGTAACAATTAACTAACAAAGTTGGGATGGTCCGGCCGTCCGTGTAGAAGCAAACGTTGCGACATGTGTGTGCCGCGCACCGACCGAACTGTAGTAATAAATAATAACTACAATCTTATACAAATGTACGTCAGTTCGTTGTGGCGCACTGGGATGGTGTTTGATTGTAAGCGTGGCGAATGTGGATTCAAACCCCAGGAAGATTATTATATTTAATTAATTTTCATTTCTTCGCTCGGGTAGACGAAGCGCGGCGTTGAGTTCTATCACGCAACACACAATGTTATGAAAATTCACGAAAAATGGGGAATGGAGTGCCTTAACACTAAGTCTATTAGGTGTTAAGTACCTCTGTAGCGAGAAATAGCCTGAAGCTGCATATATGCTGCATGCAGAAAAATTATGAAAACTTACATAATCTACATACGTACTTTTGTATATATGCTTGACACACTATAAATCCTAAGCAGTTGGGCTGATTTGAGTAAAATTGTGTGTAGTGTTCGACATCTACACGAGGGAATGCTAACGTGACAGACGAGACGTGCGGCGTTGAGTTCCGCCACTCAACACGTAAAATTTCAAAACAGAATATCTCACCACTAGGTTATAGAACCTATAAATGCCAAGAATAGTCTTAGCATTTTTTTAAAAAGGAATGCATGACATCATATTACTTTAATAATAATAATAATGTATCTATTACTCGACGATTGTTTATACAGTATTTTTATCTACAGGTACTGTATATGTAGCTATGTCTCATATGTCACCCACGTTCCAGTTCACTTGCATACAACACAAGTATGTACTGAGTGTGGGTGGTCAAGGAATGCTATAACTCCTGCAGTTTATTATCTTGTCATTCTGCCTTATTGAGAAAAAATATTTTCTAAAGAAATATATTAAATTACGCTATTATGTTATTACTTGAGGCTTCGTCTGCGCTATTAAATGAAGATAGAAATTACACATTCTAAGAGTTACCTTGAGTACTTATAATGTGACATGTATACACAAGAATTTATCATTTCCATATGACCTTGCGGGCGAAGCCGCTAATTACAATATAATTAGACAAGTCCATGCCTCAATATGCCTATTTATAATTAAGTAACAGTTACCTTTGAACCGATACCTGGTCAAGGTCAACCGAAGCCACACGATGCTGGAAGTGCAAGACCTATTATTGTTAAGATCTTATTGGAAATGTCAAAAGACTTGATTATTCTACGTATCAAGATGAGATGGAAAAGTATATTTTTGTATTATAATATTTTTTCTATTTAAACAATAATGATGCAACATCACCATTATAGCCCACGTGGAATTTGTGAAAGGAAACAATGAAGTCTAAAGGACATCAGCCTCCGTCCACACGATATACAGGACTTTGTTCGCATCCACTCGCCTGCGTATATATAATGCATCACTTATACCATTTCAAACAGAAAGGAAATAAATGTCTTAATTGATTATATAGTTTGATTTGGGCCGCGGTAATGAATTATAATTATAACCTCATTCTAATAAGAAGAGATAGCGCGACGTTGAGTTCCGCCACATTCCGAAACTATGAAAATTAAATGTGAAATGGGAAACATAGTATTTTGATACTAGGTTCTCTGCCTACAATGGTATATGTTGAATACATTGTGTTGTTTAATGATTAGATTATGTAGATATGAGGCTACGAAGGAGGAACGAAGGAGGCATCTTAGCCACGTCCACTCTTAAAAATAATATAAAAAAGATTTATAGATAGATGCTTTAAGGATCGTTCGAAGGGTCATTAGGTTACTAACATCAAAAACGAAAGCATCACTTATCAAAATTACTTTTTTATCTACATTAAAAAGTTCCTTATATATTATAGGCTATTTAAACGTACAAGGGCAGTGAGTCGTGGCGAAGAGGCACAAGCGTGCGATTTTGAATGAGATAGGTTATGGGTTCGATTTCCACTCGAGGAAATTATATATTTAATATTTTCATTTCTTCGTTCTGGTAACAAAACGCCGCCACGTTCCGCCACGCAACACGCAATGTGCAATGTCTCCAGAATTCGGTGGAAAAAGCGGTTCGGAAGTATTTTATTGGAAATGGAGTGTCTTAACGCTGGTTTCCAGGCTCCCTATGCCAGCTCTGTTCTGAGCGGAATAGCTGAAGCTAAATAAAAAAGAATATTATATATTAAAAAGTTCTCTTTATAAATAGGCTCTTGATATATACGAAAATGACCCTACGCTCCTCAGGTCATACACATTGAACTCATTTCGATACAAGCTTTGCTTTGATCTGTAATCAAATTTAAAAAATCATTCAGAGGCTAATGGACATTTTGAGTAGGTCTTTGTTTGTGTTTGAAATACCTCGAGAGTTTAGCGGAAAGTTATGAAAGGAAGTGTCTCAATAGGGAATAGAGTCTCTTAACACTAGGTTAAACCAAACGCAGCTTAATTTATTAAATGAACAAACATGTGGTTCAAGCGGACGCGTCTCTATTATTAATATATACCTTATATTAAAACAACTAAAAAAAACGATCCAAGAAGTAATAAATCAATCGATATAAATCATTAAATTAAAAATTAAATTAAATTAGCTTCACGCTGTATCCCGCACACAGCAGGGTAGGCAGAGGGAACCTAGTGTTAAGACACTCCGTTCCCCATTTTCTGCCGAATTCTGGAGGCATTGCGGGTTGAGTGGCAGAACTCAACGCCGCGCTTAACCTCGACACCAGAGCGAAGAAATGGAAATATAAATTTAAGTAAATATTTCATCTCCTCGCGTGAGGATCGAACCCACAACCAGTCCAACCGACTGGTCTCAACTGGCCTGATATAAATCATAATATACATTTATTCAAAAACTTTCTTACAAAATCTAAAATATTGCTATACTAACATAAACCAACGTACACTCTCTCTATGAAAACATTAGCCTCTAAGTAAATTATTGAGATACCGTATATCCTGTTCTAACGCCAGATGCTGTATAGACGTACCCGCCTGCTATTGCGTACAGTCATTTGTCATAGCTGTTGATTACTTAATTTAGTATGGTTGGATCCTTCCATTCCATGGATTTATGGGAAATAATATTTAGTTTGTGTTATAGTGATATATTAAGACAGTTTAAGTAAATTTTGAAATATATCATACAATTCTTTATTTAATTAAAGATTTTTTAGTATTAAGCTGTATGCCTATCATGGCAGGCACAGGAAATCTGGTAATCTAGGGTTAAGACATTCCATAACCATTAATATTATTCCGTTCCTCACTTTGCGCCGAATTTTCGAGGCATTGCGTGTTGAGTGACGGAACTCAACGTGGGAAAAAGTATGTTACTGTTATAAGAAGTAAAATCTCTCAATCTTTAATTATTAAATATTTTACACAAATTACACAAATAATATATTAATATATAGAAAACAAATTCGCACATCCCTACAAAATATAAATAATAGCTTGCTCAGTCTGACGTGAATGAAGAAACCCGATAAAAGAAATTCCGCAGATCAAACGAAAAAGAAATGAATGGATCTACCCTAAACCAGGCTACGACTGCCGGAAATACTACTAGAGATCAATAATATGTTATATTTTATAAATATTATGTATTTTATAAGATTTTTTTCGGGTGTGGCTAAGAAATAATGTTTGTTTAAGAACATCAGTTAATTTTATTGTATTTTTTGTCAGCCCGATGCTGAGTATACCTACATTTACAAAAAAAACACCCAAATATGATTTGGAGTCATCAAAATTTATACATTGATTTTAAAACAGATTCAGTTTTTTTCCTACATTCTACATTATATTTGAATCAGAAAGCAGAAATCAGCGTCGCGCTTTATTTTTTCATCAGAAGTGAGGAAAAGAATCATCAATTCTTAAAATATTACTAAAACAAACTGCCATACGTAATAGACCCACAATCAAAATTCAATCTCGCACTAAAGATCATCAATAACTTATATGATATAATAATACTAGCGGCCCGCCCTCGGCTTCGCTCGCTTAAACTACATGATTGATTTAATAAACAGTATTGACTGACAACTTTAATGACTTCTAATATGATTTTTTTACTACATTATCGTAATTTTTATAAGGATTTTTCTATTTCATATTATGATTTATGAAGGTAACCTTCACTAACAATTCAATTTTGTTTACTTTATTGTTTGTACTATGTAGAATAGTGTTTTAGAAATATTTAATTTATCAACAGTCATATAACCATCATTTTTTAGCCAAGAACTTTACCAGCGTGATTCAGAAAGCGCCGTGTACAGCGTCATCTATTGGGCTTAAAGTTTAACTGTAACTGTTCGGACAGTTAAAAATGCCGTTTTTATGTTAATTTTCACTTAATATATAATTATATTAATCGAAAACGACGTTTTACTAAATACATATTATACAGTTAAAAATACAAATTTATTACAAACAATTATTATAAGTACAGATATAGATTGCTATATAATATTCGCAGGCAAACTCATGCCTCGAATTCATTCAAATGACGATAGCTTTTTTAATAAACCGATTTTGATAAAACAACACTTTAAATGTTATGTTAAGTTGAAACAAAGCAGTTGATAAAAGATTTAAGTAAATCGGTTCAGTACTTTTGGGAATAAGCGTGATCATATATACAAACAGACAGACAAGAGATTAAAAAATATATTTTTGCTTTCTACTATTCTTTTTAAGTGTCCCTGTATTCACTTCAGTCAAAATTACTAAATGTACAGACAAAATAATTTCACTGTTTTTATGTACTTATAAAGAAACAACAACATCAGTTAATTTGCCTAGCTACCAGTAGTAGTGACAAAATTAAAATCTTAAATAATTCATACCACCTAGTGGAAATTGAACTTACAACCGTCGCCTTTACAACCACACAGTTATGCCCCTGCGCCACTATCTCAATAAAATCTTCATCTTTCTCAAGAGTCCATCTTATTTATATAAGATCAATTTACGTTTGCATTTCAAAATTTTTCTTTAATTGAACGTCAATATTAGAAATGCTAAGGTTACTGGCAACGGCAGAAACATATCGGTTGCTTGTTTGCGTTTCCTTCTAAGATAAACGTCTCAATTTCAGAGGGTACTCGAAGGGCCCGGTGTTTGATCAAGGGTATAGTAGGATAGGGTGATACCGGTAGGTATGAGTACATATTTATTTTTAATTATTAGAATATTGTATTGTTTATACCTAGACATCGTGGGTCAGTATCTTATGTAAGCGCGACGATTGTGAGTTCGTTTTTGAAATTAATTATTTTCATGCGTGATATAGCGTGATGCGGAAATAGAAATTAGAATTTTCAACATTTTATCTCAGTGGTTAATTGTTTTCTGTGAAAATGTTATATAAATAAAAATATGTATTATCAATTCCTCTAATAGTTCAAAAAGTAAAACAGCGCAGTGTTGAGTTTCTCCAAGTAGAAATATAACCTAAAGCCATTACGCACATAAGTTAAAACTATTATACTGCGCCACGACCTTCTTAAAATTAAAAGTATACAATCACTGTATCATACATCGTACGATATGATACAATTTGATTATTATTTATTTAGCAGCTTCACGTTGTATCCCGCAATAGCAAATTTGGTAGAGAAAACCTAGTGTAAAGACTCCAAACACAAATATTGAGACATTTCGTATTGAATGGTGGAACGCAGTGCTGTGATTTGTCTTGTAACTAAAGTGGGGAAATGTAAATAATATACTCATGCGTGAGAATCGAATCAACAACTGTTGCATTTAAAGTCAGACAGCAGTGTCGTTAATATATTTTTATAATTTTAAGAAATACTTTTAGAATTCGGCGGCAAGTGGAGAATGAAACTGTCTTAGGGGAACGGATTGTCTTAACACTAGGTTACCACGTTCCTTCTGTCTATCCTGCTATGTACGGGATACAGCGTGAAGCTGAAAAAAAAAACAAATAATGTTTCTTCGAACAAAAAAAATCTGACGAATTGCAAACCCGCAAATAACAGTTATTTGTCGAAGTCGTATAAATCGCTAAAGGGCGATCAATCAAAGATGGGAGGGGCTAGGACAGGGCCTAGAAATGCTTGTCCAAAGCCCCGATGACACCTTTATTTATAGAAATGAAACATATTTATGGAAAGAAGGTTTTATTTATAGAAAAAAATATACCGATTTAAAATAAAAGGAAATAAAATCTTGTGAATAGACAGATGACTTAAAAGATGATCTTTGCAAATTTATTTTTGTAACTTTTATTAACTTTTGATGAGCAATAAAATCTTTGTTTCATGATTTTTTTTAAAAAGACTTGATATTTTAATCAGAAGGAAAAAAAGGATGCCAGTCGTGGCACAGAGGCACAAGTGTGTGACTGTAAACTTGATAGTTCGTGGGTTCTCTTTCCACTCGATGAAATGAAATATTTAATATTTTCATTTCCTCTGGTAACGAAAATGAAAAAAATGAATTTTCAGGTTTTCTCCGCCCACCCTGCTTTGTGCAAAAAAAGAAACAAAAACCGCTTTACGTTTTTTTCCGAATATACACTGAAGGAGCTTGGTCTTAAGGTACTTAGTTCCCATTCTCGCTCAATTTTTGGGACACGATATGTTGAGGTACGCAACTCAACGGCGGGTTTTTTCCATCAAAGCAGTTTTTTTTGTTTTTTCATTGTTTTGAATAGGAATCTAACCTACAATTATTGCGTTTACAGCCGGACACTATCCCACTGCACTACGATGCATCAATTGTAACATTTCAGTAATTTATAAGAGAAAGGAGAATAATTGAAAAATAAAGTTATTTTAAGTCATAATTCTTATGCGCTATTATTACACTGTAGGCGGTATACAGACCTAAGTTGGAATAAAACCATGGTATTAATTTATGTTAATTTAAAATTAAAACAAACATAAGGTGAAGAACAGAGTATCTTAGCACCAGTTCCATTAGCGTAGTACTAGGGCTCTCCATATACCGATGCAAGAAATCAAAAAGATTAAAATTATAAATAGTAACTAGTCAATTATCCTTACTTTAACAATTTTATATAAAATTCCCAGCACAGCACAGCACCGCGTGCGGGCTGGTCGTCAAACAATGGTCAACATCTCTATCTGATTCCATCCATTCGTCATTCCACGAACGATCCCCACATTTTGATTTAACACAACTTAATTCTATTGTATTCCACTACAAGTATTCGTATTCACTGCGCGTCGTCAGATGACATCGCCCAATCAAGCGATAACCATCGATCGTTGTGCTATTGGAAAGCTAACGTTATAATGTTTCCATTTAGTATTTATATTTTTGTGATATTTTTTCATTACTTATGTGCTTGTAAGCAGAAAAAATGTACTAAAAACAGTATATATTGCAGCTTTACGTTTCTTCCCCGCACAGCACTTCAGGTATCAAGTGTTTAGAATAAATGCTAAACGGAGGCGAAACTTAATGACGCGCTTTGTCTATCATAAAGAAGAAATGAATTCAATTTACCCTCAAGTGGTTATCAAAATCACAATCATTGTATTTAAAATCCGACTCTCTTCTACTGCGCCACAATGGGTAGGGAGAGAGGACCTGGTAACCTAGTGATAAAACACTTACGATTCTCAATTTCCGAGTGGTGGAACTGGTACTGGTATAATTTGTCTCATAAACAGAGGAAGGAAATAAAAATATTAACTAGTAAATACTTTATTACCCCCAATGGGAATCGAACCTCAACCGTCGCGTTTACAGTCGCATAACTACGCCCCTGCGCCATGTTAGCAATTACACCTACATTTATTTGATTATTTATATGCATTCGTTACTTTAATTCTGTGTACAAAGCTTAATTTTTATATGCGGGTATATAGAAATTATCTGATCGAACATAAATTCATTTACAATTGTTTGATCAATTGGAGATAAGCGTGTCTCGTTAGTCTTCAATTTGTCAATCTTTCAAACTATCAAGTTTTTTTTATTTAAGCATTTCTTTTAGTTTGGTAGAGATAAATTATTTCACTCAATATTTATTTTACATAAAATAGCAGCTTAACACTTTTTCCCTGAAATTTAGTATTAAAAATTTCCATTGCCCAAGCACCGCCCAATTTTGAAGATATTATGTGTCAATGGAATCTCATAACTTAAATGGTATCATTCCCTCTATTGGAGATCGAACCCATATTCATCGTATTTACGGTAGCTGTCGATGACGTCCTCATTACCTTATAGGATCGAAAACAATAGTAGTAGTTGGCTCTGAACCCATTCAACATTCACTCCTGCATAGCTCTACTGTACTATGGTGGCTTTAAAAAGCATTCGTAGTTCTGGAATACAAAACTTTTATATATAACTTTTGGATCTAAAACCACGTTATTCGGACGTTCAATTGAGCAATCTGAAAGTGTGCCAAATGAAGCTGAAGCTTAGCGCAGTCTAGTATTAACAGCTCTATAGTTATATTTTCAATAGGGTTGTATTTAGAACTTAAAAAATAATATTATATAAAATATAGGTAGGTAGTTCCGATAAAAATTAAGAGTACTGCAATTAAGTAGATTTAGATTTAAAATTACAAAATTTACGTCCGTAAATTTCTAGGTATTAAGATTTTATGTTCATATTTTCTTAAGCTGTTATACACTGTATCAATAGTATAGTAAGGCAAGATAGGGAACCTAGTAAGAAGCTCCGCGCACTTTTCAATTTTCCAGACATAGCTTGTTGAGTGGCGGGACTCAAAGCCACGCTCCGTCTTGTTACGAGAGCAAAGAGAAAATGTTTTGAGAAAAAGAGAAAATGTTTTATTTCCCCAAAAGAAAATCGAACACGCAAACATCACGTTTACAATCAGATGCTATGCCGCTGCGCCACAATGGCCTTCCGCTTTTGCCTAATTTCTTGTATTTATACATTGATTTATTACTCAATATTTACATTAGGAATATACTATGTAATATATTTTCTCTTTTCCAACCCTGATCTGTACTGACATAGAGTAGTTTGGCACGCACGCATCGCGGCCGCGTGTCACACCGCGGCGCGACCCCGCCGGGGATGCCTTTATTTATGATACACACATATCTAAAGGCTTTATTGTCGGTGTTATGTTTTAAATTCATATTTCCAACTAGTCGTCTTTAAGAGAAAATTGAAAATATCGTTAGTTTCGAATAACCCTCTCTTAGTACTCTCCGCTATTCTCTAAATAATCTACCTACTCATTACATTCATCTCTTTATATTCAACAATTCCGTCTGTCTATCTATTGTCTGTCAATCAATTAGAAAGAGAAGAATTTTATATATTTAAATTTTAGATAGACCAAATAATGTATTTATGAACATTTAAATTTTCATTTCTACCACAAATAATATAATTCTTTTGAAGTACAATTTATTTCAATAGTTTAGTTTGTCGCCATCTTGGCATAATAGGATAGCGTCTGACTGTAAGCGCGATGGTCGGTTCGATTCGTGCTCGGGGAATGATCATTTTAACGCCCCGCTCCTCATCTTCAACAATCTGAAATATTGAGTGATCTGTGGGAATTAAGTCTCTGAACACTAGGTTTTTCCAGACTATCCTAATATGGGGAATAAAGCATGAAGCCATAATAAATCCGTATAGATATTTAAGTGTGTTTTCTCGTAATATATAACACAAATAAGAAAAGCTGTAATTTTGTACTGTTTAGTTGATGGTATATTATATATGTACAATATACATACATTGTACCTAAATTGTTTAGAAAGAGAACTTTGACAACTTCAGACTGACATCCAAAGATCCTCAAGCAATTAAGGTTAAATGGCCTACAATTTAGAGCACACCCGCCGGTTTAATCCACTGTTTTAGTGTAACGTAATTTCTGACACTATCTCCCTTAAACACCGTATCCCGGGAGCCGACAATTCTGATGGGATCAATTTGTATTTCGTTCTGTTCCACCCCACGATGGCCAAGAAAAGGCATTTTAAAGCTTCTTCTAATACATATAAAGTCTAAAATCAGATATCACAATAATGAAAGTCATGAGAAGCTAGGAGATGAGATCCAAAGTGACCAATATGTAGAGAGCTCTACAATGTCCAATAAGTGTACTTGGACTTCTACAAGTATTTTCCTTACGGAGGTCCTAGCTCAAATGGTTTATCGTATTTAGCAGTAATTGTGCGTATGAGATGCGATAGTTTTGTTAGGAAATTCGGAATGGCAATCGGCTTTGTGGACATACGATGTATTCGTATTAGGTTTATATTAGATGAGCTTTTCATTATCGCAAAAAAATATGTACAATTTAGCATTATTATTAAAATAATATATTTTTTATAGTCACACTACTAGTATAGTTTTTTATTTTGGGCTTGATTTAGAACTTATTAAAACATTTTCTTGTAATATATTAGATTTACAAAAAATATATATTGAAATACAACCATAGTCTCAGAGTATGTGTGGCTGTAGACGTGACAGTTGTGGGTTCGAGTCGCGGTTCGATTTAGCGGTCATTTGAAAAATTATTAGCATAATTATTCAGAACGTTCCAAAAAACATTGTTCTCCATTAAAACGTAAACAATAACATTATAGACATTTTTTTATTTTGAACTATTTGATGCTACAATAGTTAAATAAATAGCTACTTTTATGAAAAACACTCTGTCTTCCTCAAAATTAATTAATTTTATTTAATATCTCCATATAAAATATCCCCATAGAGATGTGAGCAACATAAATAAGGTTTAGCAGTACAAGAATTTCGACGTAGTTTGTTGAGAATGTATGACTTAGTGGTCAGAATGGTAGGACGGGTTCCAAAGGTTGCGAGTTTTATACGTTTCCAAAAAAATATATTTTATCAAGATGTATCCGCAATGTGGAATAACGCTATAAATAAATAAGAGAGAAGAGAAATAAATGAGATAGTTTTAGCTATGTTTAAGTATACAAGTATACAATTACACAAGTTTTAATCATTCTATCACTTACCTTAGTTTCCTTGTAAAAGCTTTGCAAAAAGACTTACCTGTAACAAAAAGAATAAAAAGCTTGAATATTTTAGCACAGTAAGTTCAATTTTATATGCCACATTATATCTTCGCGTCCGGTCTGTCCTTTTAACGGAGCTTAGGGGATATCCGACTGAAATTTTACAAATTCTCTGCAATTTCTTTTGTGTAAAATGCTTGGTAACGCAAAATTTTTAACGCATTTTGACCATTTTGTCATATTTGTTAAGTACGTAAAGTTGTTTTTTTTTTATAATTATAAAGTCATATTTTAATAATTATATATAATTTATACAGCAGGGTAGGTAGGTCTTAAAATTTCCGCTTAATTTTAGAAACATTTTATAATCAACCGCTACAACAACTCCGGCGATTCTTTCTATAGGAAATTAAGTGTAAAGTAACAAAAAACATTACACTCAATAATTAAGAAGAATAAAAAAATAGTTTTTTTTTATTTATACCTACAATATAGATGAAAAGTAGAAAAAGTCATGTATATATGTTTTACACATTACATCAAATTTCTTTTAATTTTACCATTAAAAAAATTATCCAATACAAAAAACATAAAGAGACGGCCTCTTTGAAAATACAGATGTAGGTATATAGGTAGAAATGAAGTTGTTGCATTTGACTAAAACGGAATGGTTGTGGGTTTGATACTCACTTGGGAGAAATAAATATAGTCAATATTTAATTTATTTTCATTTCTTCGGTTTGGTAAACCAAACGCGGCGGTAACTCTCATTACTTAATACGCAATATCCCGAAAATTGAACAGTAAGTGGGGAATTGGGGATCAAGATTTCTTAGCACTAGGTTCCCTCTGCCTACCCCATTTTACGAGAAAAAGCATGGAACTAAAAACATAAAAATATATATGTAAAAAAACATCTAAAAACTAAATAATTAAATGAACGAATTACAATGAAGCTGCGCCAAGCGCCCTTCGACAAAGTTCTATTAGTACGTAACTTTATCTTTTCGCCGTGACTTTTGCAAATTAAGCTCATTAGAGTGGACTGACGCTATCTGCTTCTGAGTCGGTTCACAGTATCGACTAGACTTATTGTTATTTTTTTTTATTTTCACGCTTCTACACTATATATACTACACGGATATATATGATAATGTTGCGATTGAGTGATAAGGTATGGTGATAAGGCGGGATTCGACGCTGAGCTTTATGTCGGTAGAGTGTAGGGTAAAATTGAACCCATAACCGTTGCTTTATAGACGATGGTCTACATGGCCCATAACTGCTTCTTCTGTTACTCTGCTCTGCTTCATATCTTTTTTTTATTTTCTCGCTGGAGAAATATAACAAGATAAAACGCGGCGTTCAGTTACTTTATCTAACACAAAGCGTATCGAAAATTGGACGTTCGAGTGCCTTAACTTTAGGTTTCTTTTACTCACTCACTTCTTTTAATCACAGGTATATGCGAGATACAGCGTAAGGCTAAAGAAACTTCTTATCTATGAGTAGTGAAAACTGAAAACACTACGAAATTAGTATTAAAAATCAAAGGAATTACAAATTCGTGACCCATATTATAAATGTTGAAAATATCGCCCTTTTTGTCGCATTCGAAAATAATTTATCACGACCGTCTTAAAGGTCCAGTGATTGCGGAGGATGAGGAGGGGAGGGGACTTAAGTAGATCAGACCTTTACAAATCATTCCCTCACCGAGTTGGAAATTATGAAAGAAATGATAAAACCCAGTCGTGGATCGCGGGGAGACTTGTAAAAACGACGAACAACTTTAAGTTTTTTATAAGTCTTTAGTAATTATTAAAAAGTTTGGATGATATTTCACTGGGGAAATTATCTCTATTGTAAATATAAGCACATATTTTCTTTAGTTTCACGCTGTAACCCGCATATAGAAGAGTAGGCAGAGGGAATTCAGTGCTCGATCCTCACTTTCCGCCTAATTTTCGCGAGATGGCGTATTAAGTGGCGAAATTTAACGCAATCTGTGCTGTAACCACAGCGAGGAATAAAATTGTTTATGTTGCCAAGTGGGATTCGAACCCACAGCCGTCACAGTATGACGCTGTATTGCTGGTGCTGTACGGCATACTAATAATTCAAAAATAATTATTCAAGTAGAATAATAGGTATGTATGGTATGTAACTTTTTTTCTATAAAGATCATTATTAATTTTACTGTGGATCCCAATTTAAATGATACAGGACAAAGCTGAACAATATGATTTTTTAAAATAAATTAGCACGTCAAGAAGAAAAAAGACAAGGAACATCTGTAATTGTGTTATACTCGTAAATAAATGTTTCTATTTTCCAGCTTCACGCTTCACGTAGGCAGTAAGACACTCCGTTCCTCACTTTCCACCGAATTCTGGAGGCATTGTGTGTTGAGTGGCTGAATTCAACGTCGCATATAAATAAATGTTCATATACAAAAAAATCTATTAAAAATGTCAAGGGGCCATCATGGTACCGTACTCATCATATAAGCGATGTTTGTGGATTCGATTCTCACTCGGGGAAATGTTTTTACCTGAATATTTTCGTCTTGTCCGGTTAGAATAAATTCAAAATAAATACGTATTGATACATTTTTCTAGCATTTACTCTGTGTTTATTTTTAAATTTTAATTTCATATTTCATAACGTTTTCTTCATAACAAAATTATATCTCTAAATCATGAAAAATATTGTACAGAACCTATAACTTCAACATAAACTCAGTTTTCCTTTTACCAAGTATTAATATTGTTTATCAATTCCCTTCCACGCGACACTGTGGCAATATAAAAGATTCTGTAAAGAGAATATATCCATATCTTCAAAGTGTCCCTTTTTACACGCCATTGCTGAATTCAATAGACGACTTATGGTTTTATTTTCAAATATCCCGTCTTTTAAATGTAAACGTAAATACCAGTAAAGACTTGTTATTTTCTTATTAAAATAAGTAAAATACATTTCGTATTTACATGTTTTTAAAATAGTTTATGTCTATTTATCGACATTCATGTGTTTTCGTGGTTAAAAAAAGATTTTCTTCTTTTATATATGTAATGTTTTTTAATTGCTGGGTTTTTCTAAACTATTGAACGTCAATAGAGCGGTGCTTGGGAAAATGTCTTAAGGCGGATTCTTTCTGCCTATCTTACAATACGTGGAAATCATTATAATGATAAAAAAATATATGATATAGAAGTCTTATATTATCTTACTGTAATCGTAAAAGATGCTTGTTTCACTTGAATAATAAATACTTTTGTTAACATTCTATATATTTTTATATAACGATATAACTATAAACTTACCGCACAAAGCTGCCTGTAAGCTGTTGTTATTATATATATAACAGTTTAACTATGTTTAGCTTCAAGTCAACACTTTCAAAATATTTAATATAGAAGTTCACAATCTAATATTAACTTTAATAATTTGAAGCAAGCGAAGTAAATGAAGCTGTCATAATGTGGTCATATGTAAGACATTTTATGTTTCCAACTGCAATGAAATACTTAATGGTTTTAATACTATTCATTCTACACGGCTCTACTTATATAAAAAAAAATATTTTCAATAAGCAAACAAAGCACGGCGTTGAGTTCTATCACTCAACACACAATGTCTCTAGAATTCGGTGGAAAGCGGGGATCGGAAGTGTTTTAATGGAAACGGTGTCTTAGCACTAAGTTCCCCTCGCCTACCCTGCAATGTGCGGGGTACAGCGTGAATCTAAAAAATGTGCGTATATAGACTAAATACTGAGATAACATTTGCAATTTAATACGTTTTTTTTCTAAAAAATCAAAAGTCGAAACGGATAGAATAATCACTAGATTCTCTCTGCCTTAACTTGACGTACGTACACTAGCTACATAAGAGGTTGAATATTACCAGTTTTTAAATCGAATGGCAGTGGGCTATGCACGTAAGGAGAATGAATGATGAAAACAAAATAAAAGTGAGTTATAGCAGAGGCAAAGGAGACCTCAGTTGACCGTCCGAAACATAGTACTAACAATACTGGAGGATGGTCACATGAAAAGCATGAGGACCCCAAAAACAAATTAATTACTTCGTACCATTCGTTTTTACTATCCAAACGTGTGACTGTAAACGTGACAGGTTATGGGAACTTGATTCTCGCTTGAGGAAATAGCTTTGGTGTCCAGGCAAACTGCGGCGTTGAGTTCCGCCACTCAACACGAATTCTTCCAAAATTCAGGAGAAAATGGGCGACGGAGTGTATTAACATTCGGTTCCTTCCGCTTACTCTACTGTGTATAGATACGACATAAAGCTAAAAAAAAGTAGCAAAATTAACAGCTATACACACATAGCTGAACATTTTTAAAGTTAATATAACGATTAGTGATTCCATTTCTATCTTTAACTAAAAACGAAAACATCAACATATTACAATTTAGATGGTTTCTCATTACTAGCTGTAACAGGAGGTAGAATAGGTTGCTCTCATTATAGTTTATGTGGACGTTTTAATTTACCTTTCAATGTTTAACGCAATCAGCATATTAAATAAATGTTAAGTAAAAGACACGGATGCATAGTTTAAAGGGAAGCTCTATAACATGTTAATCATTTTCTTTTACTCTACACTGTATCCCGGATTTAGAAGGATAAGTAGCCTAGTGTTTAGACACTCCGATCCCCACACAATTTTCGAGATATTACGTGGTTAGTGGCGGAACTCAACACAGCGTTTTGTCTTGTTATTTGAGATGGAAAATGAAAATAAACTCTGTCAGTAACTAAAAAAACATATATCGACTGCATATTACTTATATTTCATAGATATTTTTTTCTTTCAGTTTAACATTGTATCCAGAATATCGACGAGTAGTCTATTGTCAATATACTCCAATTCTCTCCCTAATTCACATAATTATATGTTTACTGGCGGAATGTAACCCTGCACCTTACATTACCAGGTTGGGTAAATGAAAATAAATTATTCCTCAAAGTGAAGATTGAACCTACAACCACCACGTGTACTATCAAACAAATATAATAATTCGAAATACGTTTAGAATAAAATGTCATTGCAATAAATGGACGATATACCGTTTCGTTCTGACCAGGCTCCTAATGCGAGCGATCAATCTTAAGCTGGGAGGACGTTAGTCGCCAATGGCGTATTCCTAAATATAATTTACCGCATTTCTTATACGATTTTTATTTAAGCATTTTTTTTTATAATTTCTCACTAAGAAAGTAAGAAGAGGGAACTTAGCGTTGAATTTTCCAGACATTGTGTATTGAGGGGCTAAAAAAACGCTGCATTTTATCTCGGAACGACGAAATAGGGCAGCATAGTATCTGGCTGTAAGCGCGACGGCTGTGAGTTCCTTTCTCGATTTGTGTTAGTAAAATATTTTTATTACCTCGTTCTGGTATCAAGACAAAGCACAGCGTTGAGTTTTATTACTCAACACGAAATATCTCGAAAATTGAGCTGAAAGCTAGGAACGGAGTGTCTTAATATCAGGATAAAGCGTAAAACGAAAAAAAAATAGCAAAGAATAAAGAACGAATTCTCTTAACATTAGTATACAGCTTGAAACTAAAAAAAAAACGAATATTACATTTCGAGAAAGCGACGGCGCCTTAACACTTTAATAATGATATTACCCAAAGCAGCGAACAGAACTAATGGAATCAACACACGTTCATTTGTCGCGCCTTCACGCGTCGTGTGGCGAGATTACTTTTTATATCTGATACTATTTTTTATACAATACATTATTAACATTATAAAATGAGTCGTATTAGTGTAAACGTAAAGGATTTGGAATTCGATACTTATTGGAGTGATAAAACTATTTTTATAGGGAATAAATTATCGTTCCGTTTTTTAAAAGAAGCGTGGCGTTGGGTTCCCCAACCCACACGCATTGTCTTGAAAATTAGATTTCTTACTGTTATTAAGCGTCTCTAGCACCACATTTCAAAGACGTCTTTCATCAATTGAACCTTGGTGCTTTGGTTAAGCGGTCATCTTTCCATATTTTCTTGAGCTTTTCAACACCAGATCGCGCAATCACACCCAAAACACACCTTTTTTGATGTCCTCTTCACAGCTAGATATAGCTCTGAACAACTTCGCATTTTGATATTTCCCTTAAGTCGGAGCGGTTTTTTTTTGATGGAAAGGACAAGGCAAACGAGCGTTCGGGTCACTTGATGGTAAGTGATTACCGCCGCCCACGACTCCGTGCAATACGACAGGAGCTGCAGATGTGTTGTCGGCCTTTAAGGTGGATTGGACGTCGGAGCCCGGCATTACCTGATGCGAAACGCAGTGGCATAAAGCCTGCCCATGCGTGTTGCCATTGCTGGCGACGTAACTCTACCACACTTTAGTCGCCTCTTACCACACCGCCAGTACCAGGATGATCCTATTCTAGGCCGGGAGTATACGGCACAAAAGTGTTAGTCTTACGATCCACAATCATCATTTTAGTTTTATGCCTGTTTATCGTGAGACCAAAATTACAGCTGCTACTTTCAAGGACCATTAAGAATAAAGTAGAGTAAGAAACTTAAAGTATATGTCTATTTTTGATGTTGCAAGGAGAGTAATATATCGGCATATCTCAAATTTAAGATCACTCAACCACAAATAAAAACCTCTTTATCTCCGTTTTCCAAAATGGTTTTCATAATGTATTCGGTGTAGATGTTAAACAAGAAGAGAGAGAAAATGCATCCCTGCCAAGCGCCAGTTTGAGTTTAAAACCTCAGAGTTCACAACAGAACCTCAGAAAACCCAACCCTAAATGTTCATAAAGTGTTGTTGATTTGTCTTGATACCAGAACGAGGTAATAAAAATATTTTACTAACACAAATCGAGAAAGGAACTCACAGCCGTCGCGCTTACAGCCAGATACTATGCTGCCCTATTTCGTCGTTCCGAGATAAAATGCAGCGTTTTTTTAGCCCCTCAATACACAATGTCTGGAAAATTCAACGCTAAGTTCCCTCTTCTTACTTTCTTAGTGAGAAATTATAAAAAAAAATGCTTAAATAAAAATCGTATAAGAAATGCGGGTTGTTACGAGATAGGTCTGATGTCGTAGCACACCCATTAGTATTATATGCTTTCCGAAAATCAACAAAGCATATAAATAATGGATTAATAAATTCACATGCCTTTTCAATGATTTGTCTTGGATTTAGAATTTGTTCACGTGCACATTTTCCTTTAGCAAAACTGGCTTGTTCCTGAGCAATTTCTGATTTTCTGATGATTGTAGTCTCTTTTTAAGTAAGCGTGGGATGGGATATCAGAGAAATAAGGCAGAAGTTATTGCACTTTTTTAATTGAATCCTCCTATGAAGAGTGATAAACAAAAAATCTGACCAATCTTTAGGCCAAACTCCTGTATTCCAAATCCGCGAACAGATAGAATGTAGCATTACAATACCATATTTTGATCTTTAAGATATTCCGTGGCGAGTGATGGAATTTTCTTTTGTTCCCACAGCGAAAAAATAAAAATAATTCATATCCCCGGGTGGGAATTGAACTTACGACCGTCGCATTATACGTTTTTTTTATTGCCGTTGTCGTAGCCCCTTACAAATTTAAGATATCATTCTGAAGTAATGGCAATTACAAAATTTTCATATATTTTTTAAAATAATAAAGTGTTAAAAATGAAGCAGAGTGAAGTCAAGCACGAAGCCACTGTTTCAACTGCGGTCAGGCAGAGGTCAGAGCTGTCATTAATCATGGCGTAGGCGAGTTTTTATTATCCGTGTCCCAGGATACCGGATACTGGGTAGGGGATGTGACCGGGTTGTTTCTTGTAGAGATTTAAATTTTATATTTAATATATGTTGTCCCTGATTTAGACTAAGTGTGATCTTTAATTTCTAATACCAAATATCTGTTATAGGATAAAATAAGATACAAATAGGTAAATATCAGGTGATTACGGTTATTTATAATATTATGTAAAAAAATAATTTCAAATATAAAAAAATAATTGTTTAGAAATAAAATCAGTTGAATTTTGTCAAAAAAGTTTTTCTTTCATATCTAATAACTAATATTGAAGCCGTCGTGGCGTAGCGTCTGACTTTAAACACTCGAAGAAATGTATTATTTTTGTCATTTCGCTCGCTCTGGTATGAGGTTAATCGCAGTTTTAAGCCCACTTAATTGAACGTAAAAAAAGACATATATATTTTTTCTACTTTAATCGTTATTCGATATGTAATTTATGAAGAAATAAAATATTGTATAATTTTACATGTAAAGTAACAACCCTAACCTCTAGGCTCCTAGTGGGAATCGGCTGATTTACTGAAAATCAACACGGAAAGAGATTGTGTGCAAAAATCCTGATGTACTTTTTTGTTGCGGTTTTTTCATTTTTTTTTCCTTTACAACATGCCACTGATGTGTGTATTTTACAGAAAACATTAATTTTATACGTTTCATATACCAGGTAGGCGAAACCGAACCCAGTGAAAATATTATAAAATATTCGAAACTATCAGCTGTCCAATTTTCGAGACAGAGCGTGTTGAGTGACGGAGCCCGCTTTGTCTTGCCACCAGAGTAGGAAAATTAAAATATTTTTTTTCTCCCGAGTGAGAATCGAATTCACCACATAAATTTTACAAAAAGAAAATTACAATATGACATTCATAGCACATTCAGAAAATATACTAATAGTGTAAAATTTTTAGAAAGCTCTCGTTGAGCTTTTTATAAAGATGTTAAAAGTAAAAAGTTGAGCTTTTCGTATTTTCTCTACAGTACTGCATTGAGGCGGCGGCGTCCCACCGGACTGACATCGCTGGCTTCAAATAAAAAAGTTTACATGTAAAGTTAACGCTATTTCCCACGAGTAATATGGACGAAGAGTCAGTTTATTTTACATGCATATTCGAATAAAAACGCTTATATTTTTTTGTTTAGGTTCTCGTTATACCAACACAGCAGGGTAGGCATAAAGAACTTGGGAACATGGTGTTAAGACACACCATTACTCATGTTTCCTAGAAGTCTGGAGGCATTGCACATAGAGTGCTGGAAATCAACGCCGCGCTTTGGCCTCGTTACTTTCGTAATTTCGTTCTAGTCAAAAGAGAAAACAATTTTTCCTGCACCGGTATAGCATGGTAGATAAATGGAGCCTAGTATCATCACACTCCATTACCTATTTCCACATAACGTTCGAGATATTGCGTACTGAATGGCGGGACTTAACGCCGTACTTCATACGTACTAAAATCACTATAATGCAATACATTGTTCGATACTGCCACATAACCAACATGTTTAGGTAAAGTGATTGGTTCCCGAGTAGTTGTATTGTAATCCTATCATAATTTACGTGTCGATGTCAATTTGTGTGTAACACTGATCGAAACTAATTAGCGTTTGGCAAGAACATACACGCTTTGCGGTGAAGTGAGGCAACCCGCATATTGCACGTTTTAAGATAATCAAAAATAAAATGAAAATGTTAAATATATAAATATATATTTTTTGTCTCTACAAGTTTTAAGCAAGAATTCAAATATTAACATTTTTCTAAAGTTCACTGTAGCTTCATAGTGTATCACGATAAAGCAGGATAGGTAAAGAAAACCTAGTGCTAAGACAATCCGTTCTCCACCCTATATTTTGTGATGCATATTAAGTGGCGGAACTCAGTGCCAAGCTTTGGCTTGATACCAAAATATAGATTAGAGCATCAAACCTATAACCATCGCATTTATACTACGACTCTGTACTGCTGCGCCATGACGGCCTCAAAAAATCAATCAATTTTAATTAAATCACTAATGTTGTATACATTGTATCTGTTATCAGTATGCCACATCTGATCTTATCAGTTCTTTTTCACCAAGCGCAAATTACCGTGGAAACATGTCTATACAACAACAGCACGTTAAGCTTTATTATTTTTGAAATATATAGCTAGTTGTAATAAAATTATAAACAGCTTCACACTTTTACTTAAGAATCCCTCTGGCTACCCGAATAGCAGGATAGGTAGAGGAATTCTAATATTAAAACATTACGTTACTCACTCTTCGACAAACTTTTGAGGCATAGCGCGTTAAGGGGCGGAACTCAACGCTGCGCTGTGTCTTCTTACCAGAGCGCAAGTAACAAGAAAAAACGCGGCTCTAAATTCTGGCACTCACATGTAATATCTCAAAAACTATTCAATGCTTGGGGAATATACTTAACACTAGTTAACCAGTGCCTTCCCTTCTATATGCGGGATATATATATATATGTGATGGCTACAAAATAATAACAATAAGCAAAGAAAACATAAAAAACGCAAACAAAATAGTAACATAAAGTTATAGTATTCATAAAGCTATAGAAATCGCGCTCATAATGGCCATTCCAAGTGAATGTTAGATGTTGGTTTTCCAGTGATTGGGGGCGGAGTGCGATACTTCCGTAAGTCCCTTTGGGCTGTAACCGCACTTGATGTATGGCTCTTTGTTTACACGTCACATTTTCATACTATAAACTGTCTCTACGACAACTTTGGTACGGAACTTAGTTATAAGTTACCAGTTCGATATTGTGTTAAATGCTTTCTTAGCTGTATTTCCCATTTAACAGGACAGACAAAGAAACCTAGTATTAGGCCACAAATTTTGATATATTGCATGTGAGCGGTGGGATACAACGTCGCATTTTGTCTCGTTACCAGAGCGAGGGAACGGGGGGGAGGGAACAATTATTTCCCTCGAGGGTCCACAATCGTCGCGCAAATTTTTTATTTCACTAATTTCACTATTTTTTTATATATTTATCTATTTATCTGTGAGTTTATACATGCTAATTTCAAAAACGGCTCACCTAATCTAACACTTAGTGATAGTTTCATATAGAACAGTTCATAAATAAAAAAGCTTTTTTAATGTAAATTATTAGACTTGGTAAAAATTTTATTTTTCAATGTTTGAATATTGTCTTTAAAACTGAAATGTTATTTATTACAATACGAAAGCAATATAGTTGAGAAAATAAATAATTTTATAACATAAACGGGCGAAGTCTCGAGCGGGTCGCTAGTAACAAATAAATGTATAACACATACAAAATAATTTGTCATCATAAATTGCAAAAATTTTTTTGCCTTACATCGTTATTTACCAAGAAGCGGTGGGCGTGAAGCGATATTTCGTACGTCCCCTGAGGCTGGTCTAACCTCAACGCTAATACAATCCTTTGTTCATACTGTTTACTTTAAATATGATACAGAAAATAAGAGTTGCAGCACAGTGAGTGTAAACGCGATGGTTTAGAGTTCGATTGTCACTCGTAAGAATTATTTATTTTCATTTCCTCGCTCTGGTAACAAGACATAGCACGACGTTGAGTCCCGCAACTAAACACGTAAAAATAGGTGGGGTTTATTTTAACGTAAATTTTCCACATATTTCGCCTCATATAGAGAGTAAAAACAAAAACTTATAGTTAATATTATAATGCTGAAAATTTTACAAGTTATATTAATTGATCATAATTTCCATTTAACTACAGAGGTGCTGCCGCTGGTAAAAACTATATATAAATGTAAACAATTTCCCGAATTGGGATCGAACCCGCAACCGTCGTGCTTACAATCCGATTCGTCCAACGATAGCCTCCAAGCTTACATAAACGCTTAAATAAGGAACTAACCGCAATATATATAAAAGGTAGAAAGTTTATGTAATTCTAAGTAAAGTTAGAATCGTACGCGGGGGCTTTGTTAGACTTACTAAAGTTTCGACGTAAATAAGTTTTGTATTTAACACGTGAGCTACACTTGTTGTAGGCGGTGTTGTGTAAGATGGGTCGTAAGTTCAGATCGTATTTTATGTAATAATTATTTATTTTTATAGTTTTGCTTTATATTTATAGGATTGTAGGCAGAGTGCGTGCTACTATGAGCAGGCCGTCGAAGGTGCCCACACACCCTTGACTCCGCGACGTGCCTAGCAGGCTCCCGCCGTCCCTGTGTCTCGCGGCCAGTGGCGGTCGAGGAGGAGCACCGAGAGGTTTTAGTGGGTATTCGGATGGCCTACATCTGCCAGTCCACGAGTCCCACATAGCCCGCTCGAGTCCCGGTATCCACAATAGGATTTCCTCACGAAAAAAAAGGGTAGGCAGAGTGAATTTTATATTAAGTTCGCTCCGTTCCCAGCGTCCACCCTATCTTCGAGACGCTTTATTTTGTTACCAAAACGAGAAAATGAAATCAAATCATTTTCCTCGAGTGGGAATTGAATCTACAACCGTCGCGTTTACAATCAAACGTTGTGCCACTGTGCTAGTTTTGCACGTCTTTCCTATTTCTATAACAAAATACAGAGATCTTTTTTAACGCAAATTTCAAATTAAGTTTTGTAATAAGAAAGGAACCCTTTTATGTCCTTATATTTTCCATTTTATAAAAAGCGTTGTAAAATACAGGAAAGAACTACTTCGAAGATACAAAGATTGCAAAACTAAACGAGAAGTATAAACTAATAAGAGTAAATCTTGACCAGATCGAGAAAACTTAAATGAAACGTACATTTCAACCGTACTTGAGATTTCGTTTATTGAACTCGTGCGAGATTAAGATTTTGTACATTTTCTTTAGCTTCACGCTGTATCCTGCATGTAGCGAGCTAAGCAGCAGGAACGCAGTGTTAAGACACTCAGTTCCTGGCTTGAGTTGTTATGTGGCGAAACTTAGTGCCGCGATAACAAGAGAATTGTTACCAGAACAAAAAAAAACAGTTATTTTTTCTGAATGGGTATCGAACCCACAACAGTCGCGTTACAGTCACATCTTGTTCTCTTGTGGCCCTGCGCCATAACGACCTCGAATTTAGATAACGACGTAACTTGTTTAAGACAAATAATTTCTCTGAGTGGAAATTGAACCTACAACAGTTGTGGTTACATTCAGATGTTCCTTTTTAAGATATAAAAACATTACTTTCATGAAAACAAAAAACACTGCTTAATATATTTTGTTGTTATTATTTACTTCTATCAGACAGAAAAATACAAGTATAATAAGCAACGTATTGCTCACGCAACATCGTTTGAAACATAACGAAGAATAACAGCCGCTAACATCTGAACGGGGAATGGTAAGAATATAAAATTCATAGCGAAACCAGAGCGTGTAAGACACAAGGAAAATTCAAGAGAGACGTTCAAAAAACATTGAGATAAAAATAATTTATGTTCGGGAGAAGACATTAAGGCATTATTAATTCGTTACCGCGCTCCCGGAGGGTCGCTCTGGCTGTAAAGTGTCGTATGGTAAGGTTTTGTGAGCCAAAGGAAACTTGTATAAAATTATATTTTTGATGTGATTACAACTATGTAGTTTCGATTTCATAGGAGCAGTAACTAAATAACAACACGTTTAATTTTAGCTTCACGTTTTAATTTATGTAGTGTAGTGTGTAAACTAGTATATAAATGCTTTGTTCCTCGCTTATTTCAAATAGGTAAAGGTACAAGAGAAACGTATTATTATTTTACATATCATTAAAGTATTATTCCGTACCAAGGGAAGAAAATGTATAAACATTTGAACATTGTAGGAGGCGAACTCACGCCTTTTGGTTTACAAGTGGAACTTGGGTTCAAGTTCCCCTACTTCTTTTTACATAAAAAAAATATATATACCAAAAAGGTCTCAAAAAATATTCCTTATCCTTATTATAATGTAATTTTAAGCATACAATGGCTGTTCGAGTGACCAACAAATGTCCTTACAAATTACGTTATCTAAGAATATTTTTATTATTCCAAGAGTCTCCGAGTGCTGTGTCAATGAATATCACTGGAACGTATAGTATTTAATAATTTATTTTTATATCTTCCTATTTTCTCCGCATAGCGCGGGAGGTAGAAAGAACCTTCAGGTAGATCTTTCCGCTCTGTTAAGTGGAAATGCTGCGTTTGTTTTACAGTAAAGATAGATAGATAGAGATAACTTAAATCATGCTTTGAACAAGGATCGAACCCGCAATAATCACGTTTATAGTTAGACGCTGTATAGTGTGCCAAAATACCTTCTATTTATATCACCCCTTTCATAATATTTAAATAAACAAACTGGAAAAAAAAACTTACTATGAATATTTTCTAAAATAGTCACTCGAACCCACGACCATCGTCTACAGACATTTCACATCCGTATTCAGCTAATAATAGCTATCATCACTAATATGAGTTAACAAGATGGTTTCCTGTAAACTTTTACGATGTGACGCCCAATCAGTTCGTAAGTGGCTAACGAAATAAACTGTCATTTCCCCGTTACTATAGAACCAGGGTTGCCTATTAAAGTTCTTATAGTAAATCTATATTGTTATTACAAAGTTAAAGTGTTTGTTTGTTTAAACATGCTAATATTAACCTAAATTAATATTAACCTAATAGATTGATCCACGTGTATTGTGTACGTACGAAAATATTTAGTTATATATTAAGGTTCAGTTACGTCTCGTATGAACACAGAACTTGACTCCATACGGACCTCCTATTTCGTTTGAAATTTGGTTCTCATTATACATTTATATTTTCGATGATGCAATATAGCAATAAATATGGAGGTTATCTGATCATGTTTTTATTTCCCCGGTGCAATGTTGTTGAGTTTACATATTACTTAAAATAAATATTCTATTTTTATATGCGTTTCAGAGTTGACAATGATAAATTAGTCACAAAGTACAAATACAATGTGTGACATCTGTATGTCACATACATAGT
This sequence comes from Heliconius himera, assembly GCA_021202915.1. Classification (NCBI taxonomy): domain Eukaryota; kingdom Metazoa; phylum Arthropoda; class Insecta; order Lepidoptera; family Nymphalidae; genus Heliconius; species Heliconius himera. Next base: position 157,929 of record JAJHJA010000377.1, on the reverse strand, counting down.
CACGAATCCAAATTTATGATCATACACCACGCTCAAGGTCCTGTCGGCGTTGGGTTAAAATATCTGGAAATTGAAAATGACGTGCCTGAACACCAAGTTCTTCTTCCTTATCTAATATATGACTAACTCTAAAAATTAAACAATATTGTCTTTTAATTTAATATCTCTATATTAAGACAACTTAAACGTGAATAAAAACAAGAAAAACAGAAAATAAAACATTTAAATTAGATTCTACAACCAAGATGCACCCTCTTACTATCGTAGAAACAAAAACATTTCAAAATTCGCCGCGCCAAGGTTTCGCATAAATTAGCAATAAGTAAATAGGGGCCGCGACAAGTCTAAGCTTGTCTTAGCTATTTATTGCCCCCGACCTCCTCAGACCTCCTCGGGCTTCCCTGGGCTGAGTAAACATTTAGAATTAAATGTTAAGATGTACTTGCGATTATATATACACCATATTAACGCAGTGGAACAGCGTTTGGTTTGAGTTCGATTTCACCTCAAGAAAATGAATCATTTAATTTTTTATTTTTTGATTTCTCTGATGGTGAAACGAAGCGCTACGTACATAAATATGTCATAATTATTTATATAATGAACATATATGAAATATATAACGTGAATATTTGCCTTTATAAGGAAACATACTTTACGTAAAATTATATAAATATCCGAAGAAACTCCTAATAATATGAGTTTTTATACCTTTATCATATTACCTCGTTAATATCGCGAATCCTTGCGTGAATGTTATTTTTTACACGCCATTTCATATTACGTGTATCAAGATATTATTAAGGCCATCATGGCGCAGCGGCACAGCGTTTAACTGTAGACGCGATGGTTGAACCCACAAGGATTTGATTCTCACTCGCGGTATGAATAATTTTTATTTACTCGCTCTGGCAAGAAGGCAAATTACAACGTTAAGTACCGTCACTCAATACAGAATTTTTTATAAATTGGGTGTTGCGTGGGGAACGGAGCGTCTAACATTTGATTTTTACGACCTACTCTATATTTAGGATAGTGTATAAAAATAAATATCCATAATGTTTGAAATAACAATAAATATATAATTTACACTCAGAAATGTCAATTATCATTAATCGAACGTTACCTGGCGTGCTAATCTAATCTAATCTAATCTAGCTTCTAGCTTCACGCTGTATTGATAGCGGGGTAGTCAGAGAAAACAGAGTGCCAAACGCTATGCTCTCTACATGCCTTTTTCGCTTCTTTCACTATCATCAACCTCTTCATACATTCACGCCGGGGGAATCAAAATCCTCATGTTTTTTTACGTGACCTTCCTATAGTATCTTTGATATTGTGTTTTTAAGGGCAACTAAGCTTTCCCTACCTCTCTTACCACTCACTTTTCCTTCATAAATCGTTTTTGCCATTCTTTTGTCACTCATTCGTTCCATGTGAGCCAAACCCCAAACCAGCTGAGCACGTTCTTCTTCATTCTCACTGTGACATCCTGCCATTCTGTGTATCTCTTCATTGCGGATACGAACAGCTAAGCTGACTCTGCATATCCTACGAAGAGATTGCATCTCCATAGCTACCGTATAACAGCGTCGGTACCAAAAATGTTTACGTAATCATGCGGAAAGAAAAGATCTGATCCATACATACCCCTTTTCTGGTCTGAAGCCTTCTTTTGATTCCCACTAGAATCTTACGGATCTCTCTTGCATTCTTTTCGCTAATAGTTTTGCAAAAACTTTACTACCAAGGCTAATCAAACTGATAGCCCTATGGTTCCCTCCGCATAATTACGTAAAAATTTTTGGCCGTTAACTAAAAAGCTTTCTATGCTTTTGTAAACTTCGACATTTTGGCGTTTGACAGAGTAATGCGAAACAGCGAAATTATGGATGATACTACGACGGTACAATGTGAGCAAACTCTTGCCGCGGGCTGTAAAGTCTCTTCACAGTCTCATCACTCTGCCTTCTCTGCGAGTAGGAGCTGGCATGTCGCCCTGGTTTGACATCCAATCGGATGTTAAACAAGGATGCGCCATGTCAGCTTGGTTGTTCAATTTGTATTTGGTCAGCTGTCTCCAAGGAGTGAAACAAAGTGAAATGGGAATGAAAGTAGGAGACTTGAATGAGAATTGCCTGCTGTACGCAGATGATGCAGTGTTCATTGCATCATCAGAATGTGAGTTACCAGCATTAGTCACTACTCTGTAAGAAGGGTGTAAAAATAATAATCTAAGCCTGAATGCGAGCAAGACAAAGGTTGTGACATTTGAAAGAAATGAAGAAAGTAGGGAATTCAATATCAGTGTGTATGGTAAGATATTAGAACAAGTAAATGAAGTGGTATATTTGAGAAGTATGTTTAGTAGAGATGGAAGATACGATATGGATGTGCAAATGCGTATTGCTGCCGGTAACAGGGTTAACGGTGCCTTAGCTGCATTGATGAGATAGCGAAACGTCAGCGCAGCTGCACGTTTGGCCATACATATTGCAGTGTTGGTACCGACGCTGTTATACGGCAGCGAAACGTGGATATTACAGAAGAAGAATGAAAGAAATATGAATGCTGTGGAGATGCGATCTCTTCATAGGATATGTGTTGTCAGCTTAGCTAATCAAATCCGCAATGAAAAGATACACTGAATGGCAGGTACTAGCGAGGATCAGTACTAGTCACGTTGAGAATGAAGAAAAACATGCTCAGCTGGTTTGGGCACGTTGAACGAATGAGTTATGAAAGTATGGCAAAAAGATTTATGATCGAAAAATGAGTGGTAAGAGAGGTAGATGGAGATCTCAGTTGACCTTTAAAAACACAGTATCAAAGATACTGGAGGAATGTCACGTAAAAAGCATGAAGACTCGCCGGTGGGCATGTACTCGTATGAAGAAGTTGATGACAGTGGACGAGGTGAAAGAGGTATGTAGAGAACGTAGCGTTTGGCACTCTGTTCTCTCTGATTACCCCGCTAGCAATACAGCGTGAAGATCGATTACATTAGATTAGATTTCCTCTACTTTTTGTTCATTTTAAAAAAAGCTCATTCTTTGCCTCATTATATTAAGAAATAAAAAAAATATTGCAAATATGAATATTCCCCCAAAAGCCTATTGAACCTACAACAATCGTCCCATTTATCACTTCTCCCATAGTTAATATATGTATATGTATAATTTTAATTACCTTTGTTCTACTATACTACGCTTGAGTGAGCTACTCTATTGTAGAGCACTCGAGTGGTGTAATAAGCAGTTTTATCTTAGGACGTCGCTTGAGATGAATTTATAGCCTTATAAGATTAAGATGTTCTTGTTTCCGTAAAATGTCTCTCGAAGTTAGGATTAACCGAGACTGGTTACATAATATCTCATATATAACCAGCAGTGTTTCAAGCTTTAGAGAGTTTACTTTTTCTTCCATTTTTAGATATTTTTGTGAAATATTATACAAAAATGTGGAAAAAATCTAATTTCGAGTTATTATGTGTTGGCAAAACTCAACGCCTCACTTTATTTACTAGAGCAAGGAAATGAAAATAATTTTAAATATAACCATTCCCCCGAGTGGGAATCAAACCGACTATTGGTCGTGCCCGAGCCGTGCGCCACGATGGCCTCATTGTCTCAATATAAAACTTGGTATAAAAAGATTATATTTCTAACTATTATATATAATACCAATCGATCTTATATCTTTCCTACATTGTATTAAAGTTTTTTTTTATCACCAAGCTATGTAGTTTTTCTAATAATGTAACTCTAAAGGGATCTATTTGATTGATCGGCGCCCTGCAGGGTGCAGGTCAGAGATCAGTGGAGATTCCAATTCATTCTTACGCTTTATTGTGATTGATCATGTATAATTTACATTTTTTATATTGCCATCGTACTGATGTAGACTGATCTTTGATAGTCATCAATTTAAGTTTAATTAAAAAAAAGATTAAGTTGACTTAAAATATGTAAAAAATCTTATTAAATATACTATTCTTTTATTACTAATAGGCGGTAATCTTATTGGAAAGTATTTGACGACACACGCTATTGTGGCTTCGATTTCACTCTTTTTTATTTTGATAGTTGTAGATTCAATCTCATTTTGGTAAAAATAATTCGACCCTTCAAATGGGAGTTGAATCTACAACCATAGCGTTTACAGTTAGATGCTGTGCCGCTGCACTATGACTTTCTTTTTTCTCTTGATTTTTCTGTCATGTTATATTGTGTATGTATTTTAAAAGAAAATTCATTTCATGTCATTGTGTTCTAGTTAAGCAAAGTGTGTCGTCGAATTACACAATACAGCTCGTAATGACCGAAAACTGGAAAACGTATTGTCTTAACACCACTATCTACTGTTACTTTAAGTAAAATATTTCGATATACATTCTAGTTTATTTCTAATAGTTGAAACTTAACAAATTAAGTTAACTTTTGCTTTAACAATATAGTCTAGACATTTGGCAAGCGATAGCTAGTTCTCTTACAAAAGATGAGAATTCAGGATTTTCCGTTCAAACTTAATCCACTCTTTTAAGGATTTTAGGGTTCCGTTTCGCGAAAGTGAAAAATAAAAGAATAATTTTAACCTCGTAGTATGTTTTGTAACTAATGTACTTTTAAATAATACTAATTGTAGTTTTTTTATACATATATGTATATTTTGATTATTTTACATATTTGACAACACAGTCAATATTGCGGTATAACTGAATTGATTTAAACAAAATTTAGACTGTTAAGTCATAATACACCTGATTCAAACCAAAAACCATTATATCAATATAATTTCTTTTTTTGGAAAATTTGACAACCAGACTTACGAAATTCAGCACACACACTTGCAAGCCTAATTGTATAACATTCAAATATTATACAATTCTAAAAAATACATGCATATATAAACACGTAGAGCAATAACCTCTTTCTATTAAAGTCGGTTAGTAAAAAAAGCCTATACGTTTCCTTCAACTTGAGCATCGTGTGTAACAATTTCAGTTCTAAGTCATTATTACCCAGTTTAAGCTATTTTAGTTTTTATCCCTTTGTAATAAAGTCTATTTTCTCTCCCCATCCTCATAAGAGAGCAGCAAAGTGTCTAATTTGCAAATGGAGTCGTGTCGTAGGCTCTGCAATTTGGCTTAAAGCGAAACTCTTAAGCGTTCGAAGTAATTGAATTTAACAGAAAAATAACCCTGAAATATGTATATTTTATACGTATGCAGGTACTCCTTTCATTTAGAATATTGAAGTATAATGGCTCTTCTGGTTTTTGTTTGGGGTTGCTCGTAGAATGCTAACATTTTATTTTATTAGATTTATAGAACTATAATAATATTTTGAGAGTTATAGTCAATGGATTAAATTCATGTTTTTATACTCATAGCAGACAAGGCAGAGTGAACCTAGTATTAAGATGGTCCGTTCTCCACTTTCCAACAATTCTTTTGAGATAGTCGAGAGCAGTGAGATAAAAATAATTTTAATTTAAAAGGAATTCTTAACTAAGATCTAGATAAAATTTAAAAATCCAAAAAATAATAGATATGATTTCTATTATGAAAATATTTTGAAACCAGCACACATAACAATAATTTAAGTAAAAATGACTAAACTAATTAGTTCAGATTAATATGTAATATGGTATTCATGAACCACCATAACACACCTAACGTCTCCACCAAGGCTGTCACTAAGTAGTATACAACAGTGGTAATACCACAGTAGAAGGTGCAGTAAATGTCCGGGAGCGCTCGGTCGCAGAGACCGCGCGGTCGCACTGCGGTCTGTCGCGGCGCGTATTGTTGTTATTTACTTCTTTAATTTGACGGTAACTTGCGACCGCGTCGTGGAAATTACGGTACAGATGTTCATATTTAAGAATAGAAGTGAAATTACATTTAAGAATATTGTTTATTGTGTTTATTTGTACGTTAATGTATAAATATTGGGGCCAGTCGTGGTACAGTGGTACAGTGGTATGTGGAAATGATATATTTAATATTTTCATTTAAGTTCTGCCACTCAACACGCAAAACCTCCAGAATTCGGTGGAAAGTGTGAAATATAAGTGTCTTAATGGGAACAGAGTGACTTAACTGTAGGTTCTTAATTTATCTCTGGCTACCCAGCTATGGGCGTGAAGCTAAAAAATAATAATTATATAATGGAAAATAATTTAAGTGAAAAATAGTCTTAGGTAGTTTTCTACCCGTTTAGTTAGGCTCTATATTTTTTTCATTTATAGCAGAACAGGCATAGAAAATATATTCTTAAAACGCTGCATTGCCCACATTCATCTTAAGTTCTAAGATATTGTGTGTTGGGTGGCGAAATCCAACGCCGCACTCTACTGGCTCTATAACGTTTATATCTTACTTAAGACATGTCCCCCGATCTAATTTAACAGGGAACAGCATACACTTCCGCACCTGCTATGTGTTCTAGAATAGACAGAGTGACCTATCACTCTGTCTATTCTAAAACTATAAGTACATCATATAGAAATAACAGAAGTCCACATAAAAAGTAATCACTGTAAATCTCTATAAAGCTCTGTTTGTGTCCGTGCGCCGCGCCGCAGCAGTCAGACGTCAGACGTAGTAATGCGATCGCAAATATTTGCGGGGGTGCATTTGAATCGTTGAAAGTGCTTAAATTTTTCATTTCCACTCAAAATGGCGTTGAGTGCGTTTCTCTTAACCAAATTTGCATTTATTTATACCGAATTTTCTGTGAATGTATGTACGTTTTTACATATATCGATTTTTTATTAATGTTTTCAACGCTCATAATTATGATAAGCTGACCGGTTATAGTGAAATCAAACTGTAAATATTTATATGAGACCATCGTGTACACGCGATGGTCGTAGGTTAGATGCCTATTCACTCGGAGAATTAAAATATTTTATAATTTTTCAGTGCACTCTGATAATGGAGCGTAGGCATAGAGCGACGCTCCGGCACTCTACACGCAATACTTCAAGAATGGCGGAAAGTAGGGGATGAAAGTGTCTTAATGAAAAACACAGAGTCATAACACTAAGTTCCCAAGTTCCCGCTAGCTACAATGCTGCTTTTTTAATTTTATTTACAGGATGTAACTCGATCGACGAATCAATGGTGGCTTATGGGTAGAGGACCTTAGTACCTATCCATTTCATTCTCATTTTTATCAGTGATTTTCAGTGGTTAAGAAGATATTAGAGAATATGTGATGTTTTGAAAGAAAAAATTGGCTTCTGGGAAATCAGCAAATATAGCCCGGCTGTTGGCTATGCACAGCTCATTTTTTTCCTCAATATAGCTCAATAATAATCCTTTTGTATCATATATTAATTTAAAACTAACGGTTTGTAAATCTTGAAAAAAAAAACATTAAAATAAAAATAGTTATTAAGACACTAAATTTTAACAAAAACTTTTATCTACTGAACCACTGAAAAACGCTAAACATATATGTGAATGAAATGCATACGTACTAAGATCGTCTACTAAAAGACCACCGTTAGAAAATATATTCTCTACATGATTCAAAACTTAAAACCCTACATTCAATATAACTATTTCGGTAACACTTAAAAAGCGTTATATTAAAATCACATTTCAACTTGTAAGTTACTTTTCAAGTCTCAAGTGCTATTTTAGTGAGAATCATTAGTTAGACGGATTAAGAAGACGAATGGAATGGCTGTAAAGATCGCTCAATCTAAGCCGCCGCGGAGGATCTTAAGGATTTTTTAACATTAACAATGTTATTTGTAGATACCTTTTTAAATATATATTTGTTATTTGAGCTTTATCTACTATATTCTGTCAGCACGCTGTGTCTTTATTCATTTTGATATAGTGGTACAGCATCGGAATGTAACACTACGGTAATAGGTTCAATTCTCACTTTAAGGAATGAATTACTATCATTTTCTCGCTTCGTTAATAAGATAAAATGCGCCGTTGAGTTCTACTTCTTAAAATTCAATATTTTGAATATTCGGCAGTGCGTGGGGAAAGTAGCATCTAACGTTACATGAGAGATGCAGAATAAAGCTACAGTATATAAATTATGAATATTCTAAGAACATAAATATACAGTGCAGATCAGATACTAGAAAGTTGGTGTCAATCGACATCATCATCCGGCTTTACGGTATGCTGGCAATATAGGTAAGATACTTAAGTAATAAGTTTTTTGATTTTCACGATTATTACATATTTTAAATGAAACTATTTTACGGGTAGATTACTCGTGACCACGGACTACTGCAAAGTAAAGTTTAGTAAGTAAAGTTTTCGAAACGTCGGGTTTCCAAAAATATATAAAAATACAAAATATACGCGATTAATCCGGTTAAAATAGTTTCATTTAAAAAGGATAGATAAATGGAACCTAGTGTAAAGACACTCTGTTTCATAGTAAGACACCTGCGTTCTTCAATTTCCACCAAATTTGCAAGGCATTGCTCTTGGCGGTTAGGAACCGCCGCGTTTTACCTAGTCATTAGAGCAAGGAAATAAAAATATGAAATATTTTATACCCCCGAGTGAAAATTGAACTCACAACCATCGTGCTTACAGTAGCTACGTGCCACTACGCAACGATGCGACGCTCCCATCTTTATCAATTCCACATTATTCAGCAGATAAATGAGAATAGATGAAACACACAGCATCCATTATCACCAACGAACAGGTAGATCACAACAATTGGTTTATAGTGCCCTGGATAGTTCATTCAGTGGCGCTTGATCCAGGAACTTCGACCGGAAGCACGAAGCTAGCGTAGATTGACTAGAAATGACTTTGATTTTATATATTTTCTTTTATAAATTGGTGTTTCGGCGTATATATGAGCATAAATGGAATTCATTTTAATGCTTGGCTTGATTGATTTGGAATTAGTGATTAATTTATTATCGGTTATCAATTATCAAAATTAGCTTGTGAACAAAAGCAATATTACCGAAATGAAAATTATATATTAAATTAAAGTGGATTGGAGCCGTTCTTTTACCAAAAATCGTAGACGCTATGTGATAGAGCCAGAAACGTAACTGCGCTGCTTGGAAACCATTCCAGCGCCTTAATCACTAAGCCATGCAAACCGACGTATGTGGACTTACACATTATTTATAGTACCTACTATTCCTGTGTATGTTTAAGCTTATATTATAAGTGAATACCCACGTATAGAGGCCATAGATAGTGGCGCAAAGTGTAAGCGCGACGGCCGTGTGTTCGATTTCCTCTCGGGGAATATTTATTATTTAAATTTCCTCGCTTTGGTAGCAAGTGGAAGCGAGGCGTTAAGGTCCGTCACTTAACACTCAATTACTTGAGAATTCAGCGAAAAGAGGCGAACGGAAGTATTTTAATCGGAACTAAGTATCTCAACACTAGTTCTATAGATCCCTCGGCCTATCCCCCTAAATGTAGGATACAGTATGTAGCTACAAAACCACTTATCATATAAGCTTAAACATGCAGGAGGACACATCCAGAAATCATATATCTTGTACTTCCTTCAACTGGGACGGTATCTCGCTCACGCTATATATCAAATTAAGCTTTGAAATTATGACGGTTTAATTGAATGTGAGAATAGTTTCGGTTCAGGAATATTCCACCTCTTTATTAACTTAATATAGACTAATATAAGAAAATGAGGGTAGTAGTGACCTAGTTGTACATTTTGTTTGTACTTTAGTTGGGAGATGGTTGCAGGTTCAATATTAAAGGCAGGTTTTGCTATAAGTAATTGTTTATAAACGCGTATATTTTGTAAGTGGTTTTGTAGCTACATACTGTATCCTACATTTAGGGGGATAGGCCGAGGGATCTATAGAACTAGTGTTGAGATACTTAGTTCCGATTAAAATACTTCCGTTCGCCTCTTTTCGCTGAATTCTCAAGTAATTGAGTGTTAAGTGACGGACCTTAACGCCTCGCTTCCACTTGCTACCAAAGCGAGGAAATTTAAATAATAAATATTCCCCGAGAGGAAATCGAACACACGGCCGTCGCGCTTACACTTTGCGCCACTATCTATGGCCTCTATACGTGGGTATTCACTTATAATATAAGCTTAAACATACACAGGAATAGTAGGTACTATAAATAATGTGTAAGTCCACATACGTCGGTTTGCATGGCTTAGTGATTAAGGCGCTGGAATGGTTTCCAAGCAGCGCAGTTACGTTTCTGGCTCTATCACATAGCGTCTACGATTTTTGGTAAAAGAACGGCTCCAATCCACTTTAATTTAATATATAATTTTCATTTCGGTAATATTGCTTTTGTTCACAAGCTAATTTTGATAATTGATAACCGATAATAAATTAATCAGTAATTCCAAATCAATCAAGCCAAGCATTAAAATGAATTCCATTTATGCTCATATATACGCCGAAACACCAATTTATAAAAGAAAATATATAAAATCAAAGTCATTTCTAGTCAATCTACGCTAGCTTCGTGCTTCCGGTCGAAGTTCCTGGATCAAGCGCCACTGAATGAACTATCCAGGGCACTATAAACCAATTGTTGTGATCTACCTGTTCGTTGGTGATAATGGATGCTGTGTGTTTCATCTATTCTCATTTATCTGCTGAATAATGTGGAATTGATAAAGATGGGAGCGTCGCATCGTTGCGTAGTGGCACGTAGCTACTGTAAGCACGATGGTTGTGAGTTCAATTTTCACTCGGGGGTATAAAATATTTCATATTTTTATTTCCTTGCTCTAATGACTAGGTAAAACGCGGCGGTTCCTAACCGCCAAGAGCAATGCCTTGCAAATTTGGTGGAAATTGAAGAACGCAGGTGTCTTACTATGAAACAGAGTGTCTTTACACTAGGTTCCATTTATCTATCCTTTTTAAATGAAACTATTTTAACCGGATTAATCGCGTATATTTTGTATTTTTATATATTTTTGGAAACCCGACGTTTTGAAAACTTTACTTACTAAACTTTACTTTGCAGTAGTCCGTGGTCACGAGTAATCTACCCGTAAAATAGTTTCATTTAAAATATGTAATAATCGTGAAAATCAAAAAACTTATTACTTAAGTATCTTACCTATATTGCCAGCATACCGTAAAGCCGGATGATGATGTCGATTGACACCAACTTTCTAGTATCTGATCTGCACTGTATATTTATGTTCTTAGAATATTCATAATTTATATACTGTAGCTTTATTCTGCATCTCTCATGTAACGTTAGATGCTACTTTCCCCACGCACTGCCGAATATTCAAAATATTGAATTTTAAGAAGTAGAACTCAACGGCGCATTTTATCTTATTAACGAAGCGAGAAAATGATAGTAATTCATTCCTTAAAGTGAGAATTGAACCTATTACCGTAGTGTTACATTCCGATGCTGTACCACTATATCAAAATGAATAAAGACACAGCGTGCTGACAGAATATAGTAGATAAAGCTCAAATAACAAATATATATTTAAAAAGGTATCTACAAATAACATTGTTAATGTTAAAAAATCCTTAAGATCCTCCGCGGCGGCTTAGATTGAGCGATCTTTACAGCCATTCCATTCGTCTTCTTAATCCGTCTAACTAATGATTCTCACTAAAATAGCACTTGAGACTTGAAAAGTAACTTACAAGTTGAAATGTGATTTTAATATAACGCTTTTTAAGTGTTACCGAAATAGTTATATTGAATGTAGGGTTTTAAGTTTTGAATCATGTAGAGAATATATTTTCTAACGGTGGTCTTTTAGTAGACGATCTTAGTACGTATGCATTTCATTCACATATATGTTTAGCGTTTTTCAGTGGTTCAGTAGATAAAAGTTTTTGTTAAAACTTAGTGTCTTAATAACTATTTTTATTTTAATGTTTTTTTTTTTCAAGATTTACAAACCGTTAGTTTTAAATTAATATATGATACAAAAGGATTATTATTGAGCTATATTGAGGAAAAAAATGAGCTGTGCATAGCCAACAGCCGGGCTATATTTGCTGATTTCCCAGAAGCCAATTTTTTCTTTCAAAACATCACATATTCTCTAATATCTTCTTAACCACTGAAAATCACTGATAAAAATGAGAATGAAATGGATAGGTACTAAGGTCCTCTACCCATAAGCCACCATTGATTCGTCGATCGAGTTACATCATACATTTTGTTTGTACTTTAGTTGGGAGATGGTTGCAGGTTCAATATTAAAGGCAGGTTTTGCTATAAGTAATTGTTTATAAACATTTATCATAGCATGAATATAAAAATGCTATATAAATAATCCTTTCTTACTTATATAATTTCTTTACTAAGATGATATAATATTTTTTATTGAGACAAAGCGTTTGACTGTTAACACGGCGGTTGTGGCAATATGTTTTATTTTTATTTTCCCCTCTGGTAACAAGACAAAGCGCGACTTAGAGTTCCGCTACTCAACACATAATGTCTGGATAGAGCGACAATTGGGATGAGTCTCTGCATTAGGTTCCCTCTGTCTATGGCGTAAAGTGAAGGAAAGTGAATATTTTCTATGATATAGATTTTTTCTATAATATAAAAAAAATATATATGTAAGAAAAATGTATCTGAGAAATTCCGTACCAATTTCAGGGTGTCAACGGGAAGTACAATTTATAAAAGTTGATAAAATTAACTTTGCAGACAACAGATAAACAGAACATTTTGTATGACATTACAATTATTAATATTTACACTACAATAATTAATTTGTAATTAGTTTTTATTTTGTGAAAAATGTTCAACTTTTCACCTTTTGATTTTGTCCTTTATTTGTACCGCAAGTTATCAATTCTTGCCAAATTTCATAACTATAGGTCCACATGAAGTAGGTACCCTATATATTTTTCTTTACGCGACGAATTTCATACAAAATGCTGCTGCATTTTCTCGATGATCGATGCATAAATGCTCGTATCTTTTGATTGCGTTAATTTAGACGCAGACCTAAATCTTTGATATTAATTTCAGATCGATGGATGTACATCCATCTCGACATAAATGCTCTTGACAGATGGACAAACGGATAACAAAGTGACTGTAAGGGTTCCATTTTTTCCTATTGAGATACGGATTTTTATTAGATTATAGATTTAGGGAATCTAAAAAAAAAAGTCTAATGTTAATAATAGTTTGGAATTGCCAATGTGTTATCGTGAAAGAAAGTCATTTATCTTTAGCTAATATATCAATAAATATCTAGTCTCAAAGACGTTTACTTAGTGAATAGCTTATTAATCCAGTCTAGACGCCCACATTCAACAATTTGTTGTAAATGGAGAAAGTCCATTAGAAAAGGAATACCACAGGTCGGACGACTGGATGCCATTGAAAAATGTTATGGCGAGTAATAATTTTAGCGCCTCTTTGACGTGTTCCAAGAGGCGTTGGTTCGAGTTCCGGTACGTTGAATTGTTTTTACGTTTACTTTAATCAATATTTGTCAACGAAAAACGTAAAATCATGTTTATTTTTTTTTTGTTTTTTTGCAACATCACGTTTACATATGTATAACTTCACCTTCCGGTGAAACATCCAAATAACATTTGTATTGCGAGCCAGAACTCCGAGCGCGCTTTGTTTTAGAATTGCGGGGAAATGTAAATAAAAAAAATCATAGAGCGTCATTCCACGTCATCTATATATTTATGTAAAGATAATTTAAGATATATATATATATATACATACATATATATATATATATATATATATATATATATATATATATATATATAAATAAAAAACATATTTTTCTTCAGCTTTCTACTATCATGTCCTAATAGTGTTTAAATCATTTTTCAACTAGACAACTCTCAAATATTACGCCGAATTCAAATTAAAATATTAATATAATAATAAAAATAAACAAATAATTTACTATTTGTATTTACTTTAGGTAACTAAACAAAGCAAAGTTTCGATACTAAATAACGAACCTAAATACCTCGCAGGTACCGCGCCTCCTACACGCCTAGTAATTGCTATTGTCTACAAGAAGAACAATGCTGTTACAAATCACAGAAAATTTAGGACCAATATACCGTGAGAAAGGAGTTAAATCGAGTATTGGTTTATACAAGAGAGTTATTTTTTAAGTTGTTAGGTACGTTGTACCTCACATACTCGTACATCAGGATAGACAGAAGGTATGTATCGTTAAGACACTCCGTTCCTCAGTTTTTGTTCACAATTTTTCGCCGAATTCTTAACGCATTGCGTGTTTACCAGCGGAACTCTACGCCGCGCTTGCCTCGTTACGTTTGAAGAAATGAAAATATTTAACATTTAATTTCCTCGAGTGGGAATCGAACTCATAACCTGTTGCATTTACAGTCGAATTGCTTGTGCCCTGTGCCACAACTGGATCGAGTAAAATATATATCATATAAATACAGGACTCATGCTTAGATGTACTTATGTATGTATAGAGTAAAAGTAAATTCTCTGGAGATATCAAATATTACGGCGCACTCGTTGCTGCGCTGTAACAGTGGATGGGAAGCTTTTAAGCTAATGTTCCGGTGAATCGTACACACTTGTAAAGCTTTGTGTGATTATTTGAATTATTTAAAACATTAATATTTTTCTCATATATGTGTATGTGCATATGTGTATTTCTGTTAGGTCTTAATAAAATTTCAAAAATTAAAGTTACAATTTTCAGTTTTCCACCATCAAAACTATAGATCCTTCATTAGACTCCATGTGCCTGCCCTGCAATGGGACTTGCACACTTTTGTTTTTCTTTTTACAATGTTTTTTTCCTGCATAGCAAGATAGACAGAGGGAAGTTAGTAAAATAAAAAAACACTACGATTCTAGTGTAAAGTCAATTTGTTCCCGCGTTGGTTCTCTATTAATTACAAAAAAATACATATGTTATTGGTTTTGCAAAAATGAATCCCATAAAAGTACCTTAAAACTAACTCCCATTAATAGCACCTGATCAAACACAATAATTTTAAAGTATCATATATCAGTAAGGGCAGAAGTCAATTAGGGTGCGTATTGACAGTTCCATGCAAGGCACGGGGCACGGGGCACGGGGCTCGCCGCTATCAATGCAATATAGGTAATGATGGGTTATCAGTTTTCACTATGATGTAGTAGAAGAAACCATGCTCTTACTATGAAACAGTGATTTTTTTTATTATTTTCATATTTTAAACATATTTTTAATATTCCGTTCCGTTAACTTTTTAGTGTTAAGTTACCAGCGTTAATAATATCACCGGAATACTTACTATATCTTTTTTAAAGTGTTATTCCACACTTAGGTAAGAAAAATACTTTATAATTAAATAAGGATGAAACCACCCACGGTTCAAATTCTGCTACGTTAAAATTTGAACGTTTCCTAAATAAGTATACAAAAATTTTAACGTTGCATGGCGATGTCCAATGGCGTCATGGAGTTCTGACCGTGCACAAATCACTTATCAAACCTCACCTTGTATGGATCATTTTATTTTATCCATACGTTGGTGAAATGATTTGTTGTCAACAGTTGCGACCAAGGTGACGTTGGTGAAGTGATTTGTGCTCAACTGGCACGATCGGAATCGATCATCAAAATTATCATGCAAAAATTCTGAAGTAGTAGCTAAAATTATCTAGAATAATCAACAATTTGTAAAACGTAGCGGGTTAGCACAATTTTTAAGAAGGAGATATTATATATAAACAATAGGAAACTACAAACAATTGAATTTTAATAATTCGAAAAAAGATTAAATAAATATCCGTAATAGTTGAATTACTAAAATGTTCCACAATTTTCAGATAAATCTCATATCTGAATTCATCCCGCTCTATCAAGCGGAAACATTGCATATATTAAAACCAGATACAAAATTTTCCTTTCCTAAGGAAGGTTTTCTTATTATAATTATTAGTAACTTTCCCTTACAATGGTGTAATGTTAATGATAACTTAGCAAATTTTAAAAGATATATGACTATTACACAGCTTTCATCACCTTTGAATCGTATAGGGCTGTAAATTATATGACTAATCTATAATTTAACTGACAATAAATGACTGTAAAGGTACATCGCTATCTCGTTCTTTAAGTTAAAGTTATTTAAGAATTTTAAAATGAACGAAACTCTTGCCGTTTAAATAATTCTTCACTCGTTTTTTATGAAAAGTCGAATATTGTCTTTTATTCGAATATATGAGAATTCGAGAGTTTTATGATTGTTTTATGAGACATTTATGGAGGAGGAGGCAAACGAGCGTACAGGTCACCTGATGTGGTAAGTGATCACCGTCGCCCACGACCCCATGTAGCACCAGAGGAGCTACAGGTGCCGGCCTTTAAGGCGGAGATAGACGCGCTTTTTGAAAGTACCCAGATCGTATTGACTTGGAAACACTGCCGCAGGTAGGTCATTCTACAGTTGAGTGGCGCGTGGAACCGCACAGTAGTGGAGTGCCACGTATCCAGGTGGTGTGGATGGTACTTAAGTTTGTAACGTACTATGCGGTTATAAAATTCTGCGGCAGGTAATAGGTCAAACAGTTCTCCAGAACACTCCCTATGATAGATGCGGTAGAGAACGCACAGCGAGGATACATGTTTACGCAAAGCCAATGTGTCAAGCCCTGCACAGATCATTGGGTCCTCAACGATTCGAATGGCTCTACGTTATATGCGATCAAATGGGTCAAGCAATACAAGTAATTATAAATCAAAGTAACAAACAAATTTTGCAATCGCATTAAACACTCGTATTTGCTTGACAAGAACGTTCAGCTTGAACGTTCTTAATCTCTTAATTTAATGTTGCAATTAGAAGTACGTAATATTCATATCGGACTCGGGCCCTCATAGTGTGAGACCTTTATGGCGCAGTGGCACGACTGTAAACGCGACGCAGTGGTTGTGGTTTTGATCTGCACTCGAAGGAAATATTTCTTTTTCATCTCCTCGCCCTGTTAATAAGTTAAAGCGCGTTATTGATTCGCGTCCCTCCACAAGCAATATTAGGTTGTCTCTACTTGCCTTCTATATATAGCGAGTAGCTGATATTTTTATTACTAAAATATAACTTAAATTCATAGTAATTATATTGTGCTATAGTTTCATAGTAGGGGTAATTTCTATAATTCATCGATGCGCAAACAAAGGAAAACCCACTGGCAAGGTCCCACACTGGTAATTGGTTTTATTTCCAGAGCTGCCTTATTATTTATTGTAGGAAATAACGTCTTGCCTTCAATCAAACTTACGTACCTACATGTCTTTAATAGTTCTCTGAAATAACTCAACTTGACTATCGTTTCTTTTTATTAAATAATTTATTTGTTCAGAGGTTAATTAATCATTTTGATTATAAGGTCGGAGATTTCAGGTTCAATTTTGAAATCATGATAGATGTAAAATAGGAAATCAGTAAATTTTATAAAATAATGTAAAGTTAAAAATAATATTTTCTTATAATAGGTATTAATTGTATGTATAAAACCAATAATGTGATTAATATATATGATAAGGAAATTAGATATAATACTTGGAGTACTTTAACACTAGAGTTTTTCTACCTACGACACTCAGTTATAAAAAAAAATTAAAGTTATGCTATAAAAAGTTTCAATATAATACGTAGATTTCATCATTTCTATTACAGTAACATCATGCATTTGCTTTAATAAAAACTTAAAATGCTATAAAAATCGACACTACGTTACTATCTCCCTACATATTCCGTAATAGTCTACAATAATTTACAGAAATGCACTAAAAGTCAGGGAATTAAGTCAAACTAGTATGTCAATTTGAGAATCGAAGTCATTACAAGATAACTGCTGTTAACACCGGACTACTGCACTTCAGTAATGCTAGTTTGTGTTTGTGCCAATATAGTATGGAGAACAAAGCAGAAGCGATATTACAATTGGCTTATTTAGTTTAAAATGTTATTAAAATTATATTTCTCAGAGGCCATCGTGGCGCAGGGACATGCGGCTATAGAGACAAAAAAAAAGCCAAAAAGCCAAGGTTGTGGGTTCTATCCCGACTCTGCTAATTAAGCAAAGCGCGACGTCGAGTTTAGTCACTAAACCCGTTATCCCTCAAGAATTACGCGGACGGTTCTAATGAGAGGTAGGAAATTAAATAAATTCTGCTGCGCCATGACGGCCATAAAGATAAATAGCAACAAATTACGGATAAAACTGACAAAGTTACGTAAATCTTGATAAGATGGAAAACGATAAGTAGAAAACGTTCAAAGCTTATTGTACATTTTATGTACAGCGTTTAAAATTATTACAGTAACATGGAGATAAAAAATTTAAGATAGTAACTTCCAGAGGCTACTCCTCTCATTTATTAAGAAATTAAAAAAAAAAACCTACTTCAGTACCTATCAATTACCTACGTACCTATATTATGATATTAATATCCTTATAACTAACTCTCCTGCGTAGGACAAAGCGCGGTGCTAAGATCCGCCACTCAATACATGATGTATCAACAATTGGATGGAAATTGAGTAATATATCTTAACATAAGGTTCTTTCCATGGACAATTCAGCGTGAAGCTAAAAAAAACAATCTCTTATAACTTGAGCTCTTTTGTTTAGATATCGGTTATTCCTGTTTATCGTTACTGTCATTACAGCTTAGCTTTAACAAATATAAGTTTATTATTATCGGTAAAGTCAGCCACTGCACAGTGCGTACTAAACGGATATACATTTTACTATTATGAATTGTAGAATGGTCTATTGTTATTATCTACTTTCTGTTTTCTTTAGAATATTATGACTTGCTGTAAGATGGTCAACTTTCACTAACTTTTGTTTTCAAAAGCACTTGTACGTTTTTTTTTCAATAGCAGAGTAGGTAAAGGGATCTTAGTGTTAAGACACTCCGTAATCCACGCACCGTCCAATTTTTGAGCCCGTCAAGGAATATGTAGGAGAAGGTAGTATTGTATTCCTTGCAGGTATTTTGGCCCCCTTGATATTCTCCATTATATTTGAGAACGGTATGCCAAGATTAGTTAATTAACATTGCCACGTATTACATCATGTTTTTCCTTTAAGGAATGGGGAAGGTAAATAGTTGATTACTGTAAATATTTAAGAAAACAATCTAAAATGTTTTTTAAATGTTAAGCACACAGTAACTTCCTTAATAAATCTTTATTGTAACAATGTTGATTAGATTATTTAAAAAAAATATCTATTAAACTAAATTCAAAAAAATTTGAACCTCAATCATGACATGAACCTACATTTCTAAAATACTAATAACCATTGCTATTCTTAGAAATAATAAAAAAGCTTACAAAAAAAGCACAAATCAGGAAAAGCTTACAAAAGCTCCTCAACAGTAAACAACAATGTGACTATGAAGGGCCATATATGAAGTATTAGACACCACAGCGTCAACGACCACCGCAAATTTACACAGCACTCCACTCGCTACACTGACTGTTTCACTCAAATAAGTAAACTAAAATACTTATTTCACTTGAAATTTTACTAAAATCTAATAAAAACCTTATTTTTGAAGTTGTAAGGTCTAAAATCATAAGTAAGATTTCTCTAAATGCATTTAAAAGTTGGTATTTCAAGAACACTTTGTCAGTTTACTATTCTAACGCGCCATAGAATTATTATTTTGTAACGTTTTAAATTATATGAAATTAGAGAAGCTTAAGATTTTGAGATGGTTGTGGATTCTAATAAAATATCTCGAAAAATTATGTTAGTTCGTTACTTTTAACAATTTTATAAATTCTTTCTGAGAAAAGTAAATTTTAGTAACCATTTTAATTTCTTTTTTTAGCTTGACGCTATATCCCACACTTAGGGACCTGGGAATCTATTGTAAAGGCACTACGTTCGCATTAAGACTTCACACTGCCGTTCCTCACTTTCCACCTGATTGCGATGCAATGCGTTTTAAGTGGCGGTATTCGCGTCGTCCAGAGCGAAGAAATAAAAATATTAATTTATCCATTTTCTAGAGTGAATCAAACAAAAACCTGTCGCGTTTACAGTCGCACGCTGATTCCCAAGCGCCACAGTCTCTAAGACTCTTCTTGCTCAAGGTAATGAAAGTTGTGTATGACACATGACTCTTTCAAAAGTCACTCACTTTATAAGAAAATTGACCGTAGCGTAGATACAGTTAGTCAGTGGTTAGCTTCTCTTGCACTGTACATAGCAAAAATGTTTTGACCGAAACTAGTTGTTACAGTTGTTTCAAAAATCAATACATTTTTCAAATATTAATAATACTAATAGCAATATGGATGAAAGGAGAACAACGATTTAATATCGTCAATGCTAAATGACAAAGTTGTCTCTAACATTAAAGTACAAAAAAATTGTACATACGTGAAGAAGTCCTCAATAGCTGGTCAACATAATTATGAATTGAAACGCCATAGCTCTGGGTTTCATCCCCTCTCAAGGAAATGAAATGTCTTTAATTCTGCGCTATGGTTAGATAAAGTGCGGTATTGAGTTCCGAAACTAAGCACGCATTTTATGTGTAACACGCCAAACGGTGACTGGAGCATTTAGACACTAGGTTACCTGCTATATATAATTGAGGTACATTTAGTATTTTAGACATATATATTCTATATAGAAACCTAATCTAATTTAACAACAAAGCCAGTGATACCACCACGGTATGGGAATTTTTAGTTTTCGCACCTCAAATGGAAAATCCATATAGGATCAGTATATTGTCTGTCCATCTGAACCATCATCATCATCCATCTGAATGCCTGTTTGTCAAGTCCATTTACTTCGAGATCACGCCAACGTATCAAGTTCAAATTGATATCAAGTCAAGAACAGAGAGTTTTAACACTAACTTTGTTCTACCTACCTTGCTATATTAGAGCATAAATCTGTGAACACAATTTTGATTGAGAATAGCTTTTATAATGAACATTATAAAAACAAAATGAACTGTTCTCATTCTGTATGAACACTGACGGACAGGTTATTAGAACTGGCCGCATTGGTCACTGCGTATGTATTATACAGGAAGTCAAATGAATTTGAATAATATTTGGACTGACTTTTAAAACTCAATGTATAAATATATGTACATTGTTTTAAAAGTCATTCAAAATATTATTATGTTGGTGTAATATTTAAAATTAAGCGCATTGATTTTACATATAGGATTAATCTATTTTCTACCGTTGTGCCAATTTAGGAACAATTAGTTAAAGATTTTTTGTTAC
The DNA here is from genome assembly GCA_021202915.1 of Heliconius himera. Taxonomy (NCBI): domain Eukaryota; kingdom Metazoa; phylum Arthropoda; class Insecta; order Lepidoptera; family Nymphalidae; genus Heliconius; species Heliconius himera. Next base: position 136,692 of record JAJHJA010000377.1, on the reverse strand, counting down.
AAAAGTTTTGAGCAAACTTAACAATTTGATAAATATTCGTATAATTGCTTCGTATAATTGTATAATAAATAATATTTCATTTTCCTATGGATCAATTGTATGTGGTCAAAAATCATGTTTTTTTATAATAATTCAATATAGACGAAAAATAACAAATAAATATTAATATTTTATATAACAATAGGTAAATGTGTATTATGAAACAAAATAACGATTTTATATACAAAATTTCGCTCCAAAAATGAGTGCGCCAAATTTGATACAATAGTAACGTACGTACGAATGTTAAAATATAAGAACTATCAGTGGAGATAGTTACGACTGCTTAGGATATGAATTAGCCATTGTTTTCTCAGTCCCAGAGTCATAACAGATAAAAATATCAAAATTACTATTTTACTCTATAAATTAAAAAAATGTTTTTGCCCTTTTATACGAAAATTTAAATAAATTATAGATAACACGAAAAAGACAACAACTGTAGCGAAAAGGAAATCATGACTTTAAGACCACTCTTTCATATTACTGTGACTTCAATATATGTAAAAAATAGCAAAACTTAGACTTGAAACTAATAATGCGAAAAAAGATTTCACTTTAGTTGAAATATTCGCAACAATCGTTATTGAACTATAAATGCATAAAAAGGTTTAGCTTATGTTGCGATTTATCCGTTAATGAACCGATTGAGTTTCCCAACTTGGTCACAATGGGTTTCACCACGAATTTTATCACCTGAATACGTACATATTTTACATGAAAACATAAGGGATGAGCTAGTTTCAAAGGCTATTTCTAGATGATTCAAATATATTTTAAAAAATCATCTTATTCTTAACGTATATACATATAAAACTACGTATAAACTATAAAAGAAACAGGTTTTTTTGAAAATTCTTGTAACACTATTTTACGTCCATATGCGGCAATAAAAAAAGTAAAATATTAAACAATTCACTCTCATAGCCATAAGCCAGGCCAGCCTTAAGACACTCCGTTCTCCATTGAACACTTTCGTTCTCTACTTTCCGCCGAACTCACGGAGATTTGCGTGTTCAGTGGCGGAACTGAATGCCGAATTTGCAGCGTTACCAAAAGGAGGAAATAAAAATATAAAAAAATTAATTACTCTGCGTGGGAATTCAAGTCGGCCTATCGATTGTAATTAAATATGTTCGCCATTCTTCATTCTAATAGATACATAACAAAATCACTATTAAAATCGATTACATTTTGTGTAGCCAGACAAAAAATGTACAATATATGTACATGTATACCAAAATATTTAAAATTGTAAAGATAATTAGGTTATAATAAATGTACATTAAGACTTGTAACTTGTATTAGAATAACACTTGTTTTTATCATCCCCCGTGGGATACGGCACTGTTTCTCTTTATCACGGGCTATTTTGTAACCTATCTAAGAGGACAGTACCTCCACCAATTATTGTATACTATATAAGTGTTTAAATAAAGTTATTATTATTATGAATATATAATGTAACATTTGCAAATGCTGTTCCGAAAGTTTCCGGCGCTCAACACGTAACATCTTAAAATTGATTGAAAAGTGGAAAACCGATTCTCTAATCTTAGCCGCTAGTCTCCCGTACATATTTTCTTCTGCGGGAAAAAGCGTGACACTGTTTTTTTACCCACCACTACCAGCAATCACTAATAACCAACTAATCAGAAGTTGGTTTTAAATACCACCTACTACACTGCTACACACCACAGCTACCTCGCTACAATAGCGAGATATCCAAAGAGAACGTAGTGCTCAACACTACGGCATTTTGTGCTACCTTTTTGCTAAGTAATAGTTAATTTACACAAAAGTAGAGGAAATACAGAAGTTATGACGACCAACATTTACATTGGCGAAAGCAATTTAAATTGTAAGAACAAAATGCTTCCGAGTTGAGTCCGAGCTGATTACGAAAGTATTTACCTCGTTTGGTGAAACACTGAACTAATTTAACATTGTATACGAAGTTTGAAGGTTTCGCAACAGGAAATGGACTATTGCTTTTTGTTTATTGTGAAACTAGCCTTGGTTTTTGGGTTTGCTTGTGTTTTTTGGTTTAATTTTATTGTGTGTCACATATGAACTACTTCATCTATCTCTATCTGTCTTGAGGCTAGTCATGACACAGGGGGACAAGCGTTCGATTGTAAACGCGGCAGGTTGTAGGTTCGATTCCCATTCAAGAGTTGCGCGTGGGACGCGTGGGACGTGAGCGTGATAAGTTCTGAGTGAGGGACGTAACACTAACCATAAATTCAGTGAGTGACTTCGAATGATATGACATAGCCTGTAGCCTGTGGACTCTCCAACACAAAAGTAATTTCGAAAATCGGACCAGAAGTTCCAGGAGTTTCTGAGATAGCGCGTTCAACCAAACACTCTTTTGCTTTATCAAGTATACATATACTAATAATAATTGTTATACAAATAATTGATCAGGCTTCATTGACACAATCAATTTCAAGCTGAATGTTTACAGTAAGTTAAACTGCTTTATATTAAATTAAGTTTTGAGCAGGAAATGCTAGCTTTGAATATAATTTATATTATAGTGGAAACTGTATTTATGTTTCACTAAATCAATTGACTAAATCTATTTATACAAATATACATAGTTTTAGTCAATTGAATTTATTTACGTTACACATATAAAATAATTTTAGAACAAAATTTAGAGGATCAACACACAATCCAGAAATCGTATTGAACGTAAGTTTAAAAAAAATACAAATATAACTATATACATTTTTGAGTCGTGGCGCACGTGCACAAGATTGGGACTGCAAATGCGATAGATTGTGGGATTTATTCCCATTCGAGGAAATTAAACATTTAATATTTTTCTTTCCTAGCTCTATTAACGAGGCATAGCGCGGCGTTGAGTTCCGCCATTTTAACGTTTTATTGGGCAAATTTTTAAAAAACTTTCTATAGATTCTAACAATATTTTAAATAAATTATGACAACCGTATAAGTATTTCGAAGTAAGGCTCAGTGGTCATTACGCTTGGACAACATAAAAATGAATCGAGTTCAAATTTTGCTACGTTCAAATATAAGTAGGTAAATATAAAAAAGAATGTTTATCCATTTTAAAAAAATAATTTTAGCCTCAGAGACGCATGTCTAAAATTATTCTATTACTATTTCACGAAAGGGAACCAAACCCACAACCACAACCGTCCGCAACAAGACAATTTCAGTTGTCTATCATTTAAAATTATTTGAAATGTATAATTACTAAGGTGTTATATAAATGAAATACCTTTAAGACATTTAGTTAGAGGTGCTAATTTGTTTTATAACGAGTGCCAACAACGCACTCGCCCACGCACCGCCACCACGTGTGACAGCCAAGTTAACGCCTTTAGTAGGGGCTGTATAAAATATGGAAATTTAGGACAATAAAATATAATAGCCGTCGTGGCGAGGCATCATAGACTTAGCTCATCGTGGCCCAACGTAACTGTTGTGAGTTCGATTTTAACTAGGAGTAATGAGTGGCTTTTATTTTCTTATGTTAAGTCCCGCTACTAAATATACAAAACTGGTCTCGTAATTTTGGCTGTGTATGGAGAACAAAATGTCTTAACATTAGTTTATATGGAGTTACAAAAAACGATGGTTGTGAGTTCGATTCATACCTGGAAGGTTGCTCTAAGCATTCACCGCATGAGTATTTTATGGCCTGTAAAAATAGTGTTGTATTGGATTTATCAACTACGCTACTTGCTACATTACTGTATACATTGTTAACGCTTTATTTTGCATAAAGCAGAGTAGGCAAAGGGAACCTACTCGTAGTTTTAAAACGTTCCCCATGCATTGTCCAATTTTTGACGCACTGTTAATTCAAGAAGAATTAAAATTTGTATGTCAAAATTGGGGAAATTATTAATTTATTCCCGCGAGTAAAAATCAAATCTTTTTTTTAGCTCATTTTTATCTCCCTATTTCTCTATCTACAAGGAAAATATTATGTATCTATATAATATTTTCTTTATAGATATTTTTGAATAGTATTTTTTTTACGAATAGTAAAAAATCAAAGTTTTGCTAACACTTACAAATTATCCACTAAAGCAGACCGACATGGCAAGTGCGCGCCACAACTCAACGCCTGCGCTTTAATTATTTAAACGTCCATTCATACTTCAGATGCCACACGAATAAATAACAATCCGACCTTTGCGATATACGAGCGAGTATAGGCCTCATTATGTATATCATATATAGAGTAGGTAAACTATCTCTGCTAAGATAAAGCTACATAGTTTATTTGTTTGAGTACGCTGATCTCGGGTATATAATAATAATAATACTGGGTAATAAATATAACTGGTAAATTGAATTTTTATTTTTGTGTTTCATAGTTAAACATCGAAGAAGACTACATAACAATGCGTTAATCGTTTCAATTTAATCAACGTGGTCAGAATTACTTCAGCCCCTTTGAATGTGGCATGATAAGAAAAAAAAAGAAAAAAAAGAAAAAAAGCATAAAAAACCTTATAATGATAAAAAAAGAATGTTATGTAAATTTTTTTGTACCTGCTATATTTTATAGTACAGTAATGTAAAAGTAAAGAAAAGGAAGTAGCTCCATCGACCGCTTTGTCGTGCAGGGCAGAGTGAAAGAAACTAGAGGGCGAGGAAGATCTCCCATGCGTTGGACCGACCAAATTAAAGCTGCAGTAGGGGGTTACCTTACATGAATGTACCAGGCTTTCAGCCAGTAGAGATAAGTGGCGAATATTTGTGAGGCATATAACATCTGCCCCTAATGTCACTTTGTGATGATCACGACGTCTCTGACAAGAGTGTTACGACAGAGACGAAGAAGAAGAAGAAGAATATAAAAGTGTATTTTTTTTGCTTCAACTCCAACTTTGTTTTGCAAGTATATATTTTTTGTTTTTTTCATTCTTATATCTTATATAATTGTTAGCTTACTCGTGTAAAAGAGGGTAGATTTAGGTGGAAAATAACTATAAAAGCAGTGGAATTGTGTCAATCGGGGGCACTCGCTTGTAAGTGACGGCCCCTGTTGGAAGGAAACTAGTGTGAAGTATTGTTAGTAGGTGACACATATCACTTATTGCAATTACATAGTATCTCTTTCAAAATAGTTTAGAATCATATAGACGATGTGTGTTTTTAACGTGTTTCTTTAAAAAAGTTACCCGCTTCCGATTTTTAACATCAGAAGTGGGATACGCATGAAGTTTTCATATCTTTATGTGTATCTTCGCCCCATTGGTATTTTGGATTGAAAGTTTGGTATTCTAAAAATTAAAAGTTATTTCTTATTATAAAATCTTTGCTGTTTGAAATTATAATCGAAAAATAGAAGGACTACTTTACTAATAATTTTATTGTTTTAGTAATTTTATTGTGGTGTCATAAGGACTCGAAAAATGGATCGAATCAAGGATGAATAATAAGCAAGTGTCAGGTTAGACCGAGCGAAAATACAGGTCTGTGCATAATGTTTTGAGAGTAAGTTAGCCACACTTTACAATTATAATGTTGACATGTGGGCTCAAAGTTGATCTTGGTACTCTTAAGTGAGAAAATACTCTTTAAGAGGGAGACGACTTTAACAACTTGGAACGCTTAAGTGAGTGAAATGCTCTTTAAGGCCAAGTTGTGTTGAGCTATGAGTCTGGGTTCCTAAGTGTGGCATAGTCCCTTTAGGTTTCCTAAGTGTTGCATAGTCCCTTTAGGGTTTCCTAAGTGTGGCATAGTCCCTTTAGGGTTTCCTAAGTGCGGCATATTCCTTTTAATTTGGGTCATGTTGTCGAGCTATTTTAGTGTAAAGAATGATAAAATGAGCAAAATTCCATTATGGGACTGTTTTATGATACAGTATAATTTAGGCGCACGACTAACTGCTGTTTATTGTCACAGTGATTTATCCCGACTCGTGGGGTGCCCGGGGCGGGCACCATGCAGGATGGCCGTGTTAGCTTACTCGTGTAAAAGAGGGTAGATTTAGGTGGAAAATAACTATAAAAGCAGTGGAATTGTGTCAATCGGGGGCACTCGCTTGTAAGTGACGGCCCCTGTTGGAAGGAAACTAGTGTGAAGTATTGTTAGTAGGTGACACATATCACTTATTGCAATTACATAGTATCTCTTTCAAAATAGTTTAGAATCATATAGACGATGTGTGTTTTTAACGTGTTTCTTTAAAAAAGTTACCCGCTTCCGATTTTTAACATAATGCATGAAATAAGTTCTTTGATTTTCACGATTATTACACATTTTAAATGAAACTATTTTAACCGGATTAATCGCGTATATTTGGTACTTTTATACATTTTTGGAAACCCGACGTTTCGAACACTTTGCAGTAGTCCGTGGTCACGGGTAGACTGAGGTGGCATTCGTCTGTCAGTTGACATAATTATTATATCAAACTACCGCCAACGATTTCTTAATTGCCTCGCGTACTGCCCTGGATTCCTGCAGAATGAGCTGATAGTATCTTGCCCTCTGGTATGGTGGGTTTGAGACTTCAATGATTTTATGAGTGGGTCCCAGGTGGTAGAAAGTTTCCAGCCATCCTCTCTATTGAAATTAGGATGTTTTTGTATTTCAATAGCCTCGCGGATCATTCTAGGAATGTATCTGTTTTCCTTAGCGAGGATTTGGGGTTTATCAAACCTAATGTAGTGGCTGGGTTTATCCACAGTATGCTCACACACAGCTGACTTCGATACATGCCCATTCTTGATATCAGAGATGTGTTCTTTCACCCTAACACCGATGCTTCTCTTTGTTTGACCGATGTATGATAATGTCATACATCGGTCAAACAAAGAGAAGCATCGGTGTTAGGGTGAAAGAACACATCTCTGATATCAAGAATGGGCATGTATCGAAGTCAGCTGTGTGTGAGCATACTGTGGATAAACCCAGCCACTACATTAGGTTTGATAAACCCCAAATCCTCGCTAAGGAAAACAGATACATTCCTAGAATGATCCGCGAGGCTATTGAAATACAAAAACATCCTAATTTCAATAGAGAGGATGGCTGGAAACTTTCTACCACCTGGGACCCACTCATAAAATCATTGAAGTCTCAAACCCACCATACCAGAGGGCAAGATACTATCAGCTCATTCTGCAGGAATCCAGGGCAGTACGCGAGGCAATTAAGAAATCGTTGGCGGTAGTTTGATATAATAATTATGTCAACTGACAGACGAATGCCACCTCAGTCTACCCGTGACCACGGACTACTGCAAAGTGTTCGAAACGTCGGGTTTCCAAAAATGTATAAAAGTACCAAATATACGCGATTAATCCGGTTAAAATAGTTTCATTTAAAAAATAATGCATGAATATTTTTTCTTGTGTGGCCACTACACATTCCTTAAGCCTTAGCCTAACTTTTTAACAGAAAGCAGTTATCTATCACTAAATTATCTCTATCCACAATAAAACAATAATTTATTATGTTATGTAATATAAGGCAATTTCATTAGCACTAATAGCACTCAAAACTACGCCGTAACAGGAATAATTAAAATGTTTCATATTATTTTAGCGAACTCCCGCAATATTCGTGATGAATGCAAATCTATTCAAATTTCCTACAGCTTTGAATAATATACTTGAGTAGTACTTTGTGTATAAAGAATTATTATATATTTTTGTATATTATAATTATGTATATCTATAATATTATCGGATATCTATAAGTAGATATATCTATAATATTTTTTGCGGTGTTGTCAACAATGTCTCCAAAAAATTCGGGAGGAAGGTAGATACGGAGATCTTAACTATAGGTTCCCTGGTTTCCACTGCCGCGCGGGTGTGAAGCAAAAAAAAGTATATCTATACGTTGGTATTTATTTGCACAATCACTAATCGAGGATTGATAAGGATATATTATGTCATCAAATAATTTATTTTTAATCTACTTTAAAACATAAAAACAAAAAGTACAATAAGTCGGCCTTATCTCATAAAGCAAACTCTTCCAGGCAACCTTTGGTTCTTGGATCTATATGAAAATATGGACTATTTAATAAATATAATATATCTACATATATAATTATATTAAGTGGCAAAAGAGTGCGACTGCAAACGCGGCGGTCTCGAAGAATAACATAATAACAAGAATAAAACTGAATTAACAAAAGCATTATTTGATAAATGAAGACATTAAAAAATTAGAAATAAGTTAAAAGTTGTTTTCGTTTTAATAAAAACATTGAAGACAGGTCAAGTATATTCACTTTGATTGAAAAAACTTACCAAAACTGGTAGTCCTCAAGTAACTTTGAATTACTCACTGGAAAGTTCACGAAAAGTAATGATTACCTGTAATAATAAAAACATTAAATTAGGTCATATTTTTAAAAAACTTTTTTATGGAGCTTCACGCTTTATCCCGCACATAGCAGGGTAGACAGAGGGAACCTGCAAAACCTAGTATTAAGACACTCCATTCCCCTCAAGACACTTCCGTTCCCCACTTTCCACAAATTCGAGGAGTAGCGTGGAAATAAAAATATTAAACATTTGATTTTCTCGATTTTCCACTCGAAATCGAGCCCACAATCTGTCGCGCTTACAGTAACACGCTTCTGACCCTGCGCCTCTTAACTAAACTAAACTAGTATACAATGAGGAGGAGAGCCCAAACAGGGACTTCGGGTTTTACTAAAGCGCGGTATATTAAACGTTATCTTGACATTCTCGAGCGTGGCAATTTTTTTTTATTTTCAAAAGTATGTAATCTGACGAATTCCACAAGCCGAAGTGATAAAAATTGTTCGATAAAGCTTAATAAAGCTACGGTTTGCCTATATTCCTCTCTCCGTGTTTCTATTCTTCTCTCAAACTTTTCTCTATCTATTACTCTCTCACTCACCGAAGAAGATGATAATTAAAAAGATACTCAAAAAAAGGCCAGTCGTGGCGCAGGGACACAAAGAGTGACTGTGAACGCGATTGGTTATGGGTTCGATCCCCAGTCGAGGAAATGAAATATTTATATAAATTTATACTTATTTTTGTTTACTTTGGTGTCGAGGCAAAAGTTAGCGTTTACACGAAAAAAAGATATATTTATTTTATTATAAATACAAATATTCTACTTCAAACATACACTATTTTGTTTACATGCTATTTCTTCAGCTTTTCAATTAATTACGATCAATAGTTTAAAAAAAATCTTACATTAGACAAATACCTTCAATAATCATCATATAAATTATAAAATATCACGTCTAGGCATGGAGATGAACCATACCTATACATCTTAATCTGATGCGCTTGAGTATTTTAAAATGACGAAATTATTTTTGCTCATTCTAAAAATGGCTGCGAAATTGCGTCACATCCAAATCCATCCGTTAGATTATTGCATAAGATTTTTTTTTCAGGTTCACTTAACATCCCATTAGAAAATCTGACGCGCTTGATTTTTTTTCACCTCCCGCTCACACCACCTCCATCATGGAAACAATCAAATAATACATACCATACATTTTTAAGAATACGTAGAATTAAAAAAAAAAATTAAATTAGCTTCACGCTGTATCCCGCACACAGCAGGGTAGGCAGAGGGAACCTAGTGTTAAGACACTCCGTTCCCCACTTTCTGCCGAATTCTGGAGGCATTGCGTGTTGAGTGGCAGAACTCAACGCCGCGCTTAGCCTCGACACCAGAGCGAAGAAATGGAAATATAAATTTAAGTAAATATTTCATCTCCTCGAGTGGGGATCGAACCCACAACCAGTCGGTTTTGCAGTCACACCTCGTGCCACTGCGCCACGACCGGCCTCAATACGTAGAAAATGGATGATATCAATATCTGACGCGGTCGACTATGTCCATGCAACAGTTTTTTTACATATTTATGAAAATCTAAGCCCCCCCCCCCCCCCCCCCCACCGATCAAAAAGCATACATGCACATATACACTCACATTATATATTATATAACATTTTTTCTTTTTCTCATCTAAGTTTCGCAACCCAATACGTCTCTATGACGCTCGAACAAATCCCGAGTTAGCATCGTGGGCTATGCTACTATAAATAGTAAGTTCAATTTATAAATCTTAAAGGTAATAAAGTAGTAAATAAAAAGCACCCCAAATACCTCACAGTACCGCAATGCGACTTGTTTGATCAAAACTTTGCTTGTATTCGCTCTCAACGCTAACTCCGGCGGAGCCAATCAAATATTCAGCGGTCACTACTAAACGAACGTACTTTAGCCTTTAACTGTTCTCGGTTGATACTGTTGTAATATTATTAAATTAATTAAATAGTTCAATGTCTTTTTTTTTTGGTTATTAAATTCTTAAATTGTTGTTACAATTTCTTTTCGTTACTAGCGTGTCAGTAGAGACATTTTTATTTTTCAACTATGTAAATATTAAATTATTATTAAGAAGAAGAGAAATCTACGTGGCGCAGGGTCACAAGGGTAATGGATTCGATTCCTACTTAAGGAAATTAAATATTTATTATTTTCATTTTATCGCTCTGGTAACAAAAGCCCAAGTAAGCAAAATGCGACGTTGGATTCCTTTCAACAATGCGTCAGGGGCAAAAATTGGCGGTAATGCCAGAAGTAACAACGGAAACGTATTATTGGCAACAGAGTGTCTGAACACTACGTTCCCAGGTTTACTTTTCTCACCCTGATATATGTGAGATACAGTATGAAGCTAAAAAAAGAGATAATTAAATTTGGGAACCCCATTCGGTTTGTTTGTCGTCTAAAATAGTTTAAAATAGTGTTAAATTATAAAAAATCCTCCTTTGAAAATAAATAAACTCTATACGGAGCAATTTCTACAGAAAATGAAGCCCATAACCAAGTAATATATATGGACATATTGTATGTATGTAATATTCACATTAGCAATAATGAATCTCGCATTATCTGAGCTAACGTGAATAAATGTTGTAGCGAGTGTCCTTTATTATTTTGTGTTACTAATTGCGTTGCCCCTATTAATCAGCGGACGGCGAGTGGGCTAAGTTACAGGTGGTAGCAGATACGATGTTAGATGTAACTTTTTATTTTTAATAAGCGATTTAAAGCGATATTTACGATATTTGTATGACATATATTGTAAAGGTGAGAATGAATAAAATAATGTGATAATAATATAGAGCTGTAAAAATAAAAATAAAAAATATTAAATAAATGTAATCTTCAATTAAATACTGAAACTGAAATATTATCAATTTCATGTATTTTTAACATTACTAAAGTTTTATAATAATGTGCTACTTACTAAACAAAAATATTGTTTTAGAAAACGCTTAAAAGTATGAGTGAGGCCAGTAGTGGTCGACTGTAGATGCGAAAGGTTGTTGGTACGATTCTTCGCTCTGGTAACGACGCAAAATGCAGCGTTGAGTTCCACCAGTCAACAGTCAATGTCTTTAGAATTCGCCAGTAACTTGGAAACGGAACTTAATGGGAACAAATTGTCTAAGCACTAGGTTCCTGTTGCTTCTGCCTGTCATGCTATGTGTCATGTACAGCGTATATGTAGGAAAAAAGTATGTTTATGGATTTAACGCATGTTAGACCGTTTTCAAGAGGTGAAGGTTCAAATCTCAATACGTTCAATTTTTTTTCTTAGCATCGCTGTATCTCACACATAGCATAGGCAGAGGAAACCTAGTGTTGTCTCGAATGGAAATCGAATTCACAACCTGTCCCGTGTACAGTCACACTCAGTGCCCCTGCGCCACGACTGCCCTCTGGCCAATTTTTAAACGTTTTCTAAAAAGTATTATCATTCTATTTTAATATTACGAGAGCATATTCTCGTATAATCCCAGTACGAGTCGTATTTACTAAAGCGGTGTCACTACTCATCAATATAACGCTTCAAGTTTTATTTCGGTGTGCCAAATATTTGTTACTTCCAATTCGGCCTATACATTTAGTGAAAAAGGTAAAATATATTTTTATATAAAAAAAATACCTTTATTCCTGTAGTAGGACAGATAGAAGGAATCTAGTGTTAAGGGACTCTGTTACATTCTTTCCGCTCGATTTTGAAGATATGTTGAAAGGTGGATATTTTAATCACAGAGGGAAAAAATTAAAATAATTCATGCTTCCGAGTGGAAATTGAGCTGTCATGCTTAGTCAGATTTAAAAGAACCACCTTACATATTGAAATACTTCCCTATTACCATAATTATATATATCTTTAGATACTTTTATAAAAAGCCCGTCATGGCTTAGTGGCACAAGCGTGAAATTGTAAATGCAACATGTCTTAAGTTTGATTCTGAAACGAAAAAATGAAATATTTAATATTTTTATTTTCCTAATTTTGGTAAGTAGGTAAAAGCAACACAAAAAAATCTTTTAAATTTATATAATTAATAGACAGTAAATATTATAGACTCCATACGGTGACTAACAGTGCCTACAATCTGTTATCAATTAACAGTAGGTTTATTGATTCACCCGATTTGTACTTTAAAGGTATAATTGGTATCAGCTATATCTTAGTTTATTGTAAGTCGTGGGTGTAGATTAAATCTATATAATATTATAAGTAAAACTATTGTGTCAATATTCTAAGCTACCACCCTGGTAGCTGATCATAATGCGGTTTAACTAGATAGATACTAAAATATTATATTTTTCAAATACAACTTAGGAGACCCAATGTCTGTCGTCTCTCGTATTGTTAGACTCTTTTTGAAAGCGATATGTTACCTATTTAAGATATAAATTTTTGGGTAAAAATGATAAAAAAACTTCATAAAATAAGATTTTCATACTTAAATTTATTATAAAAATTATAAAGCAGAAGTTTGTTTGGTTCATCGCTTTTATCTCATGAACTACTTTTTCAAAATAAAAAAAATATTGTGTGTTTACTTATCTAGAAAGGTAAGCAGAAGGAACCTCATGGGAAGCTAGTGTTAAGACCTTCTGTACCCATTACGACACTTCCGTTCCCCATTTTCATTTGAATTATTGAGGTATTACGTGTTAAGTGGCGAGACGCTGCAACGCTGCGCTTTGCCTCGATACCAGAGGAAAGAAAATGATATATTTAATTTTCTCGAGTGGGAATCAAACCCACAACCCGTCACCTTTACAGTCACACTTTTTACCCCTGCGCCACGACTGGCCTCTGTTTTAGTGTTCTTATTATAAAATAATAAATACACCAAGTAAACTATTAGTCAGCTGCTATCAATAAACGCGTAACCGTCTTGTAAGCAAGTTATCCCTTGTGCTGTAGTGATTAATGACTGATACATGATTGATAAGGGCCTCTCTGGCACCTCTAGTGTTCAATACACTGGAGTCTAGATCTAATCTCGCCTAGATTTATTGCTTGTTGGGATAATATTTACATTGAGATCGTTTATCATGATGAATACATATATTTTGTTATGTATTTCGTGTTTCTTTTGTAGATTTACGGAATTTTACGGTTTATTTGCAATTAATACAAGATTTTTGAGATATTTTTGATATGACAAAAAAAAAATATCGACAATTTTTCTATTTTCACCAACACACAATGCCTCCAGAATTTAGCGGAAAATGGAAACCGGAGTGTATTAACTCTAAGTTTCCTCTACCTACTCTGCTGAGTGCAGAATGCAATGTGAAGCTGATTTTAATTTCGATTCTATTTTTTTTAACTTCATGCTGTATCCTGCATTTAACAGAAGGACCTAAGGCTAACAAATATTTTTTTCGAGTGTTGAGTAGCAAACTCAATGCCAGCTGAATCATTATCTCACCATTTATATTTTTTTCTGTATCTCGAATTATTAAATAATTTTAAACTATAAATAAAAACTTTGTATTTTTCTTAATAATAACAATAAACCCCCACAAAAACACCCTTACAAAACTTACAAAACGAGCACAATTAATAATACAGAACAATGTCCAATTAGAGGCACAATGCTACGAATATTTTACCTTGAACGAGGTGAATTTTAAATATTGCGTGTTTTAGCAAAGTAATTTTTCTCCTCGCTACCGTATCTCAGGAATTAGCTACAACACCTGCAGATAAACGTCTGTAATTACCGCTTTAAGGCGCCCGCCCGCCTAAGATTGCACTTTGTCTCCCGCCCTAGCTTGAAGAATTTTTTAAAAGTATTTTTTATAAATTAAGAAAATATATTTACATATGAAAATTAACCTTTTCGTACTAACTCATATTTGAATTTATTTTTTAGATTGTCTTTTTAATTTTATCTTCCAATGAATTTTCTTTTTTCTATATAAATTTTATTAAAATAAAATTCATAAGCACCCAGTTTTTATTGCTATCGTATTTGATCTGCTACTGTTAGGATCAAAGCGACCTGCATGTTAGCAACTTTTGGCTTATTTACATTTTCGTAATTAAAAACACGTAATCCCCATAATAATCCTAACTTAGAATCGATATCACGATCCTTCAAATAAAATTCCAATCATAAACATGAAAATTAATTTAATCCCAATATATAACCAACGAAACGTATAACAATTTGAATATAGCGAGACTAGAACTTATGATAAACATTTAAAAAAATATATTAAATAAATTTATATTGACATACCATTAAAAGTTGTATTAAAAATATACTATAAATACTATATTTTACTTGTATATTGTACTAAGACGTCATCTGACTTCATTGCGTTCCGTTTCAAATTTTTATTTTATTTAAACGTTGATATTACGCATCCCCATTAGATACATAATATGTAATACAAAACAATTTCAAAAACGTTTTATATACTTGAACATCAAGGTTGAACCAGCAACTATTAAGTTTACAGTCCGACGATGTGCCACTGCCCCATGACAGTCTCTTTATATATTAAAAGGATCTTATTTTATATAATCTCCTATATCATACGTTCAACTCTATATGGTATGTTGGTTAGCTTTAAGTATTATAATATTTCGTATTCAGAGATCGTTTCAACGTTTCTATGCAGCGTACATCCGTTCGCCACACGAGTTGCAGATAAACCTTCTAAATCTATGAACATCATAATACTTTATATACTAGTTACATTACACGATTTTGCTGTTATGTGGAATTTTATAAATAGTGACCCTCTTTTAGTATTATATCAGTTCGGCAAAGTCAACTTAAATCTAAATTGTATTTCATTTAACACTAAATCTTGCTTCATAAATATTTTTTTGGATTATTCTCGTATTTCTCATTCTCTCTATATGATCAATCCACTACAGCATGTTCTTCTTTAGTCTTTAATAAAATATATTTATCCCGAACGATTGTCGAACCCACAACTTTCGAGTGTACAGTATGAGCAATGTTTAAAAAAATAATTGACTCTACATCTACATACAATATAAACGGACCCGTATCGCCAATTCTACACAATGGTGGGTATCATTTCAGAAATATTCACATGAAAAGACTTATCTGAAATCGGACGTAAATCATTGACTCGAATACAATCACTGCAAGACGCTATTGTGGCCATTCATACTTTGAATGGTTTGATTTAGTATGGACATGTAGAGTGGGATAGAACTGCCACTGTAAACGTAGAGTTGAAAATGTATTATTTTCTTATTTTATTTGTAGAAAAAGAAGAGCAATTGATATATATATATATATATATATATATATATATATATATATATATATATATATATATATATATATATATATATATATATATATATATATATATATATATATATATATATAACTTTCATTTTAATTTGTCTGATTAAATAGAAAAAGAAAATTAAAATGAGATTAAAATGAAAAATGAAACTATAAAAACCCATAATAACCATAATTTGCCCATCCAGTACTGTTTCGAAGGTGTCTCACGTGTATTACTAAAGTAAATATACTTTTTTAATTGTTAAGATTCTTCGATAGAGATTAAAGACAGTACGAGGTGAGTAGCAAAATCATTATAAAAATATTATAAAGGATATTCTATATATTGTTATGTCTATGGTTATAATGATAGTAGCGTCGCTTTGTGCCTCGCTGCCAATGGTAATGGTATTGTTGGATAAAGGGTAATCTAACACTTTATGAACCATTTCCAGATCCGTCGTGGTGCAGTGGGACAAGATCCGACTACACACGTGATGGTTGTGGGTTCAATTCCCACTGGATACAGAGTTTCGCCACTCATCATACAATATCTTGAACTTGGGCGGAAAGCGGATAATGGAATGTTTTAATACTGAGTTCTTAGTGCCAACCTCGGCATATAGCGTGAAGGTAAATAAAAAACAAAATTTGCAACGAAATATAAAAATATATATATACATATATTATTATATCTTTAGACGTTCATCCTTGATTCTTTGATGAAAATGAGACTCAAATGAAATAAAAATAATGTATAGAAAATATTATTTCACCGCACATCAGTTTCACGGGCGATTTCACTAGCTTTGATGTGATTTGACCGATCAAATAAGAAATATGGGAGCTATTTATATCAATCTATCGAAAAAAAAATGGCTTTCAGACATTTTAGCAAACAATTTTGAGGCTCTCGTAGTCGGCACAGTGGGATAGCGTCTGACTGTAAACGCAGCGTCTGTGAGTTCGATTTCTCTCACTCGGGGGAATGGTAATGTGTAATTTATTTTCATTTCCTCGCCCTGGTAGACGAAATACAGCGTTGAGTTCTACCACTCAACTAATGTTTCGGAAATTCATCGGAAGCTGAAGAGTATTTTAACTAACACTAGGTTCCTTTTATTTACACTGTCATTTGCGGGATACAGCGTGAGAATAAATATTTTAAAATTTAAGCGCAGTGAAACTCCGGCCGTCCCGCACTTCTTGGCCACCTTCCAAGAGTGTACGCTTATAATATTATCCTTTTCTAGTAAACTTGCTTTTTAAATGATGTTTTTTTTTATTAGATAATTCTTTGTTATTCTAAATTATTATATTGAAACAGGAGGTTATTTAAATATTACATTTTTGAGTAACAAAAAATTGCAAGCTGAAAATGGAATTTACATACTTTTAAGAGAAAATAAATATTTTTTATCAAAGATAAATAAAAAAAAATAGCTTCACGCTGTATCCCGCACACAGCAGGGTAGGCTGAGGGACTGCAGTGTAAGGACATTCCGTTCCCCGTTTATCAAAAGTCTTGTTACTTATTTTCTTAACTTCATAATGTGCTCCGCATAATACAGGGTATACAGAGGAAACCTAAAACTAAGACTCTCTGTACTCTGTACATCAACATACATATTATAAATATCCCAAATATATTAAAACATATACCGCAATAGGTATAATATGTACGTAGCATTAAGCTCTCACAAAATTCAACGGATAAAAGGCCCAGTCCAATTTCCTGTCTGATTCGAAACGCTTTTCGTGCGTTATATAGTAGACAAATGTATAACTATGTTTGGTTCAGCTTTATATTTAAAATAATATTACAAATATATTTAAAAAAAATTAAGCGGAGAAGGGAGCGTTACTTCATTAGATTTTGTTGTATAATAAAGATAATATATAAATATTAGAAAAGCTGTAAAATATCAGGCTATACACATTTAAATTATGGGCTCGATTGTTATATTAGCGATTATACTCTAATTTACGAGTTCCTATCATTATTTTTTCAATAATTAAAACTTAATTGGAAAAATGGCATAAACGTGTAAAATAATCTTGATTGATTGATATATTTCGGCGGCGTTAGAGATCAGTGACCGAAATGCATTAGCCTGTAACTTAATACTGTGCGGCTATCCGTCTTACAATTGACCAAAATTGCTTAAATATAAAAACATATCTATAAAAAGCATATATTGTAATAGTAATAAGTAATACGTACAATAAAAAATTGTGTTTTTCTTTATAACAATATTTATGGTAAGACTAAGTAACATCGATATTTATTGTCTGTAATACATAAACATAATATATGTACATATATATATATGTATGTATTTTGATATCTTGAAAGTGCTATTCTACGTTTAGGAAAGAAAAATACTTATTTAGAAAACGTATAAAAATTAGAACGTAGCGGAATTTGAACCCGCGCCTGTTGGATACAGTCCAAGAGCTTTGACCGCCAGCGCGGGTTCAAATCCCGCTACATTTAATTTTTTATACGTTTTCTCAATAAGTATATATCTATGTATTTGCAAATCCCTACTGATGTATCCTTAAGTTTTTCTCATTAAGCATTAACGTCGGAGCAATATCA
This sequence comes from Heliconius himera, assembly GCA_021202915.1. Taxonomy (NCBI): domain Eukaryota; kingdom Metazoa; phylum Arthropoda; class Insecta; order Lepidoptera; family Nymphalidae; genus Heliconius; species Heliconius himera. Next base: position 118,434 of record JAJHJA010000377.1, on the reverse strand, counting down.
CAAATTGACAGTAATCGCCTTATACTGACATTTAGCAGATAGCCATCATAATTACACCGTAATAATTAAAATATTACTACATTTTCATTCTCTTGATTAATTGAGTACCGCCACTAAACACGTAATGTTTCGAGAATTTGGCCGAAAATGGGGAACGGAAATAATTTAATGGGAACGGGGTTTCCCAGGTTTTCTCTGTTTGTCTCTGTGTGAAGCTAAAATAATAGTATAATTTGTAAGTTAAAAAAATAGTTATAAACATTGCAAAATAGTAAGCAATAGATAGTAATATATCTCTCTCTTATCGTATTAGTCCCAAAAAAAATCTAAATTAAAATAATGAGCTGATAATACATTTTCATATTTTTTTATCAGCTTCACGCTGTATCTCGCACACAGCAGGGTAGGCAGAGGGAACCTAGTATTAAGATACTCCGTTCCCCACTTTCTGCCGAATTCTGGAGGCATTGCGTGTTGAGTGGCAGAACTCAACGCCGTGCTTAGCCTCAATTTTGATTAAATACTAGTTATAATTTAAATAAATCTTAAAACTTTATTATTATTGGACATTTTTTTTATAAATGAATGTAATTTGACGACGCATCCACGCGTCACAGGTCCTCTCAAGCGGGATATCGCGAAAAAATTTAATAAAAAGCGTAACCGAGCAAGGATCATTTTGCTGACTCGATGCCTTTTAAGGGTCGCCGCATACGTAAATATAAATAGTAATAATATTGTTATTAGGGTATAATTGTAATCATTTTGACTAAAATGTCCGGAAGCATATATGAAGAGATTAACTACAGTGGATGAGGCGAAAAGTTTTAGAGACCGTAGCGTTTTGGACTTCACCCTGGTATGAAGGTACCTGGTAGGGACAAAGAGAAAATAAAAAAAAACATTTGGATGAAAAATGTAGGACGGACTGTTTTGATACTATTCTGTTTGATTACCCTCCTAGGTGGGAAAAGGCTTATAAACCACTTTTATAAATGCAGGTGTTACAATTTTATCTCATATAGTAAGTAGATTTACATTTTTTTATTATACTGAGTCCAGATCTGTGGCTGTCCGGCTATCTAGCTATTCGGTTAGATATTTGGAAGGTCTACCTAACAGGTAGGTTTGAAAATGCGAAATAATTTATAGCACATTTCAGCCTATTTATTACATACATATATCTTTTTATAAAAAAAAAACAAAACAAAATTTCCTTATGTATAAGCAATTTTTACACAAAACGAAAGATAACAAAATTCTATTAAGAATGTCTTTTTAAAATCGCATTGTACAGACGGCCTTAGTAAGCGGCATTTCTAAGGTCGGAGCTTAGCCGGGCCCAACTTCCTTGACAAAATTCAATTTAGATCATTCTTCTATAGCATTATCCCGGATTGAACCCCCTACCCCCGAAAATTGGATCGTATTTTGCATAAAATGAAAATCGAATGGAAACTAACGAAATAAGAAAAGGCTCTGATAAATGTCTCGGTCCGAGCGATGATTGGGAGGGCGGATTGTTACTTACATATGAATAAAGTTAGAGACACTTGTTGTTGAACTGTGTAACTTTATTTGTTTGTTTTTGTTTTAAATTTATTGCTTTGTTTAAAATTTGTTGCAAATACCAGGATAGGCAGTAGTAACTTAGTATTAAAACACTGCGTTCCCCACTTTACGCAAATTTTTTTAGATATTGTATTTTGGGTAAAGGAATTCAAAGTCATATTTTGCCTTGTAATCAGAGCAAGGATATGAAAATAATTAATCTCACAACTGGGAGTCCAATCTAAAATTATTGTAAGCAAATTTGGAAATATTTGCTTAACGTCAGATTTCTTTTATAAGAAATCAGTCATCAATTATGTAGACCGTCGTAGCGTAAAGGTAGAAGTAGTGCATTGTGAACGAGACAGCCGTGGATTCGACTCCCACTCTTACATATTTGTGTATTTTCATTTTCTCGCTCTGGTAAAAATTAAAAAACGCGGCGTTCTGCTCCTTTATTCAATAATCAAGAATTCGTTCATAAAATTTATGAATGGAGAGACATACTCGTATGTATGAGTATGAGTATAAGAACTATCGTGGCGCATTAGCTCAGCATCTGAGTGTCAGCACGACGATTGTAGGTTTAATACTGGATACCAGGAATTATTATTTTCAAATTATCTAATTTCCCCGCTATAGTAGACAAAGTGCATTTGTTACGAAAAGTGGGGAACGGAACACCTTAACATTGGATTCCAACTGCCTATCTTGCTATATGCAAAAAATAAACTGTGAAATTTTAAAAAATATGCGTATAGGTATAGTTTTCTAAATATAAGTTTATGTGAAAGTAAAAACATCGCCTCAGGCGAAACAGCAGAATAACGCGGGCAATGGACCGAAAAGACCGATACCCCTCAAATATGTTTATTATAAATATCTTAACTTGTTCATGTCGTTGGCTTTATTTACATGTAGAAATAGTTCTTTTTTTTCCATTTTTGGGTTCCTCAATAGTAAAAAATAAACCATATAGAATCACTTTATTGTTTGACCGAGACCGACAGGGTCTGTAAGGACCGTTGTCTTAAGTCTACAATTCCTTAAAGCACAGAAAAAAATATAACTTTTTTACTTTAGCTCAAGTCGTAGCCCGCACGGTGGGAGAACGGACTGAGTGTTGTAGCATTGATAGTTGTAGATAATGGAGTATTATCGTATTTATGGTATGCACGGTAACATTTTTACTCTTTGTTTAGAAACTACAAGGCAAACGAGCTTACGGATCGCCTTACTGCTCTCATTCAACTTTGCGAAGGAAGTAGATGTGTTTTCTAGAGTATTCATGTCATAACCATTATTTTGACAAACTTTATCTAATTAGACAAGTATAAATATGAATCCAATATTACAATGATATTGAATTATGATAAAAACGAAATGAAAAATTTCTTCATCTATGAAAACCATATTATTATTGTGCTTACTTTGAAGTTTGTTTGTTTTTCCTTCCATTGACATACGTCTTTTTTGTCGTATAAATAAACAAGATAAATAATTTCACGCTGTATTCCTTATTACAATGCGTAGAAAGAAGACTTATTTTTAAGTCACTCCATCCTCCACATTTAACTTTTAATTTGCATTAACTGGTGAAACTTAACGCAGCTCTCCGTCTTGTCACCAGGACGATGAAATGAAAGTAATTAATATCCCGAGTGGGAGTCTAACTAATAACCATCGCTTTTACGGTCAATTGCTGTCCCACTTCGATACGACAGCTTCAAAACTCTATTGTTATGACAAAATTATAAACGATTGAGTACACCGCCGAAAGTAATATTCCTTAGAGAACGTATTTAGTTAATCTTTTTATAAATAATTCAAGTAGACGCAGTAAGGACCTCATCGCGCCGCGGGCTATACGAAAATTAGAAAGGAAGTCTGGCTTTATATCTTGTAACATAATAAAATTTGAAACAAAAGTGGAAATGTTCATTTCTTTGAAGTATTTTAAAGAATTGTTGAGAAAAAAATAAACTGAATAAAAGTATTCAATTTTTGTAATGGTTATGTATTTAAGTTCGTTTTGATGTTAACAAAGTAAGAATAAATCTGTAAAAACTTTTTTATCAGTTTGTAACAGTATATACCTTGAGTATAAGTAAAAAATAAATAAATAAATAAAATAAAATATGCATGGCAATGCACATAAATAACATAGTTAATTATGAATAATACAAACTATATATTTTGAATAAAATATTAATCGAGACGAGTTCGTGTATTGTCGTCCCGAGTGTCGCGACCGTCGTTTCGTATATATAGGTGGTGGTGATGCTCGGAAGGCAGCGGTCGAGTCGAACTATTAAGTACTACGGTACAAATGAATATGATGCACATAAAGACTCGTACCAAATGTATAATAAATATAATGTGATAATTTGAAGTCTATGATGGCACGATCTTTTAGGATCGAATTTCTTATAAAGGCAATATGTGTGTAAGAGCGACACATATTGTGGATCTTTGATCCATATTATAATATTGAATGTTGCTTGACGTCGCGAAGGCTGACGTGATGGGCTTATGCGAACTGTTATAGCGACATTAACTATGTCGTGGCTGATGCCGTCTCGCAGTACGCTCGCGATACGTAAGCTATGCTTGTATGGCGTTGGTCATTGATATTTTATATACCACTTCTAAGACTTGATATACGACTAGTAGGTGTGTGGTGCTTTATGTCCCAGCTCCGGTGTATGTAGTAGTGTCCGCCTGTCTCGTACGGGTGTGTGGTGCTATTTTATGTCCTGGAACTCTGGTGTATGTAGTAGTGTCCGCCTACGGTTCGAGACACGACTGTGTGGTGTGTGCCGTGCGTTTATTTAACATATCGGCCGCCTTGCGGTAGTGCGTTCGTTCCAACGACTTATATTGATCTCACAAATCAATTAACACACATCACGAATCACCATTCTAATACAATCTTAATATAAACAAGCGTAACAAGTACCTTCGGAAAGATCACACACAAACGTCCCGGAGAGTTCAATAAGACTGTTGCAGCCGCAGTCTGGTAGGAATTCACGGTGTAGGGCGGGGAGGGGCCCGTACTCTTTCTTCCTTTTATTATAACTAGTTCGCAGTTATAGTGGAGAGGAAGATAGGACGCGCTCTTGGCTTATCTTCGGACGAGCTTCGAGTTATGACAATGTTATATTGTCGAGTCTACAGTTATCTAAATAACTGACACAAGAACAACTTCTGATGGCAAATATCTTATTAAAGCGATACCTTCTAATGGCATAATATGGAATTCTTAACACTGTTTCCTCTGAATCTCTAAAAGATTTTGGGTTCTTCACGATCACAACAATAAAGAGTTCTAACCACTAGACACATCACGAGCCAAGGCATTATTTATTAAATAATATTTTAAAAGGTGTTTGAGATTTCAGTTACAAGTTTCATATTCTATCTTAAAATCATGTTAATGGTAAGTATATTACAGAAGTTGAACATTTGGTATACACCGTTCATACGAGATGGACGCGGAAAGGCGTATAGCTGCCGGTCACAGAGTCAATGATGCCTTAGCTGCATTGATGCACGTTTGGTCTATTTGGCTGTGATACGACAGCGAAATGTAGAGTATTACAGAAGAAGAATGAAAGATAAATATCTCTATACTAAGTAAAAAGTATAAAACAGTGTCTTAGCACCGAGTTCATCACCTTCTCTGTTATACGACATGGTGCAGTGGAACAGCGACAGAACGTTGTGGGTTCGATCACACTTGGCACACTTTCTGTACTCGCTCTATTAACAAGATAAAGCGTGGCGTTGAGTTCCGCCACGCAACACCGCAAATATTGAGCGGAAAGTGGTCATCGGAGTGTCTTATCTCTAGATTTCCTCTATCGATTTTATCGATCCCACGATATGCGGGATGCAGTGTAAAGCTGAAAAAAAATAATAACGAGCCAGGGGTGACATAAATATATTAAATAAAGATAACACTTTGAATAAAAATTGTCGAGGGTCGTCGGAGTAATGACGTGTAAGAGATACAGGTTAGGGTTATAGGTGTATCCGTAATACGTTTCAGTGACTTTGAAAAACGATATGTTTTGTAGATAATTTTATTTTGCTTCATATTTTGTTTTGGCTTCACGCTATATACCTAACATAGTGTTGAGACACTCCGTTTTCCACATACCCTGATTTCGAACAAGGTGAGTGGCAATACTTAATACCGCGCTTTTTACGTCTTGTCAGAGGACATGCATACGCATCTTTACATTTTCAGAGTACTATAAAGAATACATAAGTATGGTTTATTGGCAAGTCATTCAACGTTGAATAAATTACAGAATAAAATAAAATAAAGAGTTGCCAAAGTGAAGAAATGAAAATATTAAAAACTTCATACCCACCGATTGGAAATCGAACCCAAATTCGTCGCGTTACAGTTTTTCGCTTGGGCCCCTGCGCCACGACGACACGACGCACGATTTATATATAAGGATAATTAAAATTAACATTCATTAACATTTTTAATCGAAATAGTTATTGTGAAGAAAAAAGTCGTTTAAGAATTTAATTTCCTACGGAAATTTGATAAAAACTTTTTTAATGTTCTGGAAAACAAATTGGCAGCATTTTTATTTGCCGCTATTTAGCTATTGTAATTGGCAATGTCGTACCAGAGCAGGACGGCTTCTGACCGTAAACGCGACGGTTGTGTATTCGATTCCTACTTGAGAAATTGAGTTATTTTTATTTTCACACTGGTATCAATAGACCAAGCGTATCGTTGAGACCCGCCACTCAACACAGAAGATCTTGGAAATTGAGCAGTGCTTAGGATTTTTTTCCTGTAAACAGTGAAACTAAAACATGTATTTTGGAGTTTAAGCACCTAAATTAATATTGTAATGTAGTTTATAGCATTCTTACTTTTAAAAAAATATGTTTTTTTAGCTTTTGTTATAGCAGGGTAGGCGGAGAGAACTTAGTAACAAGACACTAACAGATACTGCGTGATGTTGTAACTGACCCACTCTCCACATAATAAAATATTTACTTAAGCAACAACCATCTTTCTAAAGGTATTTGTTATGCTTGTTTATATAACATTTATATTAGAATTGTAATTAGTGATGTTGATTAATTTGTGAGATCAATATAAGTCGGCCGATAAGTTAAATAAACGCTCTATAGAAGCATCGCTTATGCATCGCAAGCACACTACAAGACAACATCACTATTTACATTTCATTCACTAAGCCAAGCATTTATTAGTACCAGCGAAACCAAGCAGCAGTCGGCTATGACTCCAATATCAGTTATTTGTAAAACATAGGGTCAATGAACTCCGACAATCGTATAAATAGTTTATAATTTATTACCTTCTAATATATTTATAATATTTAATTAAATATATTGACACATTGTCTCTATTATTAGACATTGAATATACTCATATTATATAATATATAAATTGTAAATATGTAGGTACTTTCATATAATTATATACATATATGTATTTTTATATCATATTATAAATAATACTAATATATATTTATACATATTTATTTTTACAGCAATATTTAAAACTTTTGCGAATATATAAACATTATATTAATAAATATAATTTATCTAACCTATATATTATATAACTGTAATTTCTTAACAAAAATGAATTAAGAAAAATGGCGGCAAGCATTCTAAATTATTAAAATTGTAATGTTACATACCTCATAAAAAATCTTTATGCATTTATTTCAACTATACAATTAAATAATATTTATCGGTGTATATTAATGGCGTTATAAGTATTAATATTAATCTTCTTTATATTAATAATAAGCTATTAAAAACTTACCGACGAAATATTCCAAGACAAACAATCGTAAATAGTGTCAGCACTTATAACTTATTTTATCAGTCTCAAATACTTATATCACTATTATAATATTCACTATCTTACATATTACAAATATAAAATATAACTTATATGTAAGTTATAAATTAAAACTTCTCTAAATAATTTTAATCAACTATCTTTCACCAGACGCGCCCGCCATCTCCCGCCTTTTTTTTTTCCCCTTAGACTTTTGACAATGACAGTAACTTATTCAGCCAACATAATATTTTGCAATATTAAAAATATTAATTATGTAATTATTTCTTTTAAATTATAAAATACAGCGATTATTTATAGTTATAAAATTATTTTTATTAAATAATCATAATAATAAATATATTTTATATTTCTGTTTATCTATAGTATATTTCGTTACTTTAATATTATTTGTAAATGGAACTTGTAATCAAAGAACTAAAAGTACTAAACTGTAAACTATTATCAATATTGTATTGATCGTAACTATAAATTAAATAATATTATAAATTATATTTATAATATTGTTTTATACATATTTTTAATTAATTATATTATTCACGTATGTGGTGGTGATCAAGTCCAAATAACCATCTTCTTAACAGCAAGATGCTGATGATAAATATATATATATATATATATATATATATATATATATATATATATATATATATATATATATATATATATATATATATATATATATATAATGGTTATATCCAATGAAATTGAGTTTATTGGTTTAATTTGTAAATATTTTTTTTTCTTAAATATTATAAAATTTCGATACCTTATGAGTCATTCTACTAAAATACAATATGAATTAATCACAGATATCTTTCACTATAATGCCAACACAGTAAAACCATATAAGGCAATGTTGATATAAACTGCATGCAACTGTTCAAATGACATTTAGAAAGCAGATAAAACCATAATTAAGCTAAAGGTTACGAAGAGAGCTTTAATAAAAGCATTTTGCCGAAAATTTAGCTAAAACAGCCTTTATTGAGCTTTTAATAGAAGTAATTTTGTTGAATGTGTTAAATTTGTTGGTTTGTCTGGCTTATTTGGTGTAGTGTTCGAGCTTTCTTGCTAATTATTAGGTATACACTGAAATGGCAAAGATTATGAATAAATACATTTTTAGTTTTACGATTTTTTCTCATATAGCAGGATAGGCAAAAGTATAAGCCTATCGTTAAGATACACCGTTCCCTATTTAAATCAAGACATTGCGATGGCATTCAACGCCGCGCTGAGTCTTGTTAACAGAACAAGGAAATGAACCCTCCACTGTGTTTCTGGTAAGGGGCCGTTCAAGTATTACGTAAGCACTGTAGGGGGGCGGGGGGGTCTTGGGTTTGCTTATTTTTGACGTTTTCAATTAAATATTTGTATGAGGATTGCTTATTTTTGATGACATAGGGGAGGGGGGGTCAATAATTGCAAAAAATATGCTTACGTAATACTTGAACGGCTCCTAAGATGCTTTGCCGCTGTGATACGATTGCCTCAAAATTTGACGCTTGGTCTGAAACTTGTTTTTTAAATATTTTAACTCAATATATCCTTATTAAATAACAAGCAATTTTTTCAAAATTGAGTAAAAGTGTAGTAGACGTACATTTTAAAAAGACACTTCTGGTGTAAAAACTATAAAAGCTTTACGAATGTGGCTCTAAACGTATTGATTGTTGATCCAATGGTTATTTAGGGCAAAGATCATGTATATTTTTTTTTAGTCTAGTTCTGCCGTGTTGTAACAACAGAAAAATTTAAAATTAATCTAAACTTAGCTGTAAAAGAGCTTTTCTTTTAACCACATCTGCACTACAACTGCATACTCTATGCAGAGCGAGTCCGGCGTAACGCCATCTTCGCCGTTATCCGCTAACGAAGCCGGTCGTAATTAAACCTCGTTATCTCACCAGGTGGGGTGAAGCGCGAGTGCAGATATGCGACGCAAACAATGCCGTCGCTGGTGTAGCTTAGCTAACGTATTTGTGTAATTGCGATTAAAGCTGTTTCTCTTTTTGTGAACTTGGTTTGTTTTTGCTAAAAAAGATGTCGTGGCGCAGTGTGATGTTATACAGTACACATGATGGTAATAAATTCGATCTCTATTCGAAAGAATTAACCTTTGTTTTTAGTTTCAGTTCATAGTTCTCAAGAACCTCGTGTATACCTCCAAGATACTACGTTTTTTACTTTCAGCCGAATTCTTGACAATTCATATAAAGCGGCAGACCTTAATGCCAAGTTATACCTCGTTAGCCGAGCGAGCAAATAAAAATATTAAATTTTGAACTCACAACCGTCGCATTTACAGTAAAAAAAAAACAAAAGGAGCTAAGTTTTAAAATATTTCGTTTCCAACATTATTTGTTAAATCGTAAAACCAAACCTAAAAATAATATGAAAAATGCTTCGAGTCAAATTTGAATCCGTAACTATCACAAATAAGCCACGTCCCGCTTGTTAAGATGGCGTCAACACAATATTTCATTATAAACATTTTTGATCTCTAGTTTAACGCAATTAATACTAAATAGACTCGTATTAGGCATTCATATTACAGACACGTACTGAAACGTCGTTTATATTCAAATGTTGCCGGCAAGATTGCTTTTTGATGACTGTAATAACAGTCATATAAAATTAATTGCTGCCATCATTTTTTTATTATGAAATGTCATTAGTGTTTTTTTTCTTTTTTATCTAAGAGAGAACCTAGTGTTATAACACTCTGGTCATCGCTTCCCATCCAATCTCGACACACTGCATAGTAAAAAGCATATTCTAAGGCCCAGATTTATATGGTCTGAGATTGTTCTTGACACAATCTTCAGGTGTTCAATCATTTTCGTTCACAAATGATAATCTAGGAAATAAAACGGCATCTCAAGATCGATCTCAAACTTGAGAGCGGTTTGAGCAGAGTTACCTCCTATACTTAGGCTCGTATTTATATACGAGCCTAAGTATAGGAGGTAACTCTGTGCGTAAAGTTGGTACAGTGGAGATCGATATGGTTAACGTGATGAAATATGGGCTTACTCTACAATTCGATATATACAAATATGCTTCTAGCCTCTTAATCATAATTAAGAATTTGGACGTAGTTTGATAAAAACATGGCTTAGTAGTCAGATCGCTGGGACGGTTGTCAAGAGGCGTGGGTTCAAATTTCACTACGTTAAATATTTAATACGTTTTCTAAATAAGTATGAATATAATTAATTTCCCCCAGTGACAGAAAAGAAAACACAATCATCGCATTTACAGTCGGACTCTATGTCGACGCGTTACTATGGTTTAGGTCTTTTATTAATAATCCTTATTAATAGATAACTATCTTTAACGCTCAGATAACAGATTTTACAGTTTTATCTAATAACGGACTTAAATTCCTGATACAAATGTGTGGTTTTACTTAACTTTTTAAATGGATTTTTTAAAACATTTTGTTAGTAACAAAATCAAATTAAATCAGCTTATGTGTGTGGTGAGTGGCGGAACTCAACGCCGCGCTTTTGCCTCGACATCAGAGCGAAGAAATGAAAATATAAATTTAAATAAATATTTATTCCTAGAGCGGGAATCGAACCCACAATCGGTCGATTTTACAGTTACACCTTGTGCCCCTGCGCCACGACTTACCTCCACTTTGTTAGTAACGAAGTGCCTCAACACTAGATTCCACTCTGCTTATTCTCTTGTATACGGGAAAAATTTGAAAAATTAACTATTCGAGGTCGTCGCGCCGATAAAGCTAAACATTAAAGTCATAATCAAAAAAATGGCGACTCTAACTCGGGGTAATATTTTTTTTAATTTCCTCGCTCTAATAAAAAGACAAAGTCACGTGATTGAGTTTCATCATTTGGTCACTTGATGCGTTGAGCAGAGCGTAGAGATTAGACACTAACACTATATTCACTGTGATGTGCGTTGTGTGGAAAATGCCAGAAGTAAAAATAAATCACTGGATATTTACTATTCAGCATCCATAACCATACTAAAGCCAGACTGATAAATGATCTTCACTTGAATCCAGAGTTATTGAGAGATAACTGCATTGGGTCTAGACGTATTGTACACCGATAGATGCCTGCAACCAGTTTTTAACTTAAAAAATATCTGGTTGTCTATAAAGTCAGGTTACCGACGATAGTAGTACGTGACAATGTCATTACAAAATCTTGATGAAAAATTGCATACTTTTATGAATTGTATTATTTTCACTGAATTATAATTATTTTATATAATAAAAAAACTGGACAAGCGTGAGTCAGGCACGCCCACCGAGGGTTCTCAGCAAAAATTCGTAGTATCGAACTTTTTCTGAAATTCAAGCTTAGCTTAGCCCTTTCATCTGATACCTCGCTTCCCTCACGGCTTTTATACCAATTTGTAAAAGGCTGGCACTTTTTTAAGGCTATTTTTTTAGAATTTAAGTACAAATATATAGTTTTCTAATTTTTTTTTCTGAATAGTACTAGTTCTGTAGATGCTAGCTACCAAATTTCGTAATTCTAGGTCAACCGGAAGTATCCTTTTAATTTTGATTCCCTTTATAGTGCCGTAAAATGCGTTTTTTGCCATATAAACGGCCATATCTTTTTTTTAAGTAAATGAAGAAATATTATTTTTTCAGGAAATCATCGGACCGTAGATCTGAGTAGGTATATGGAATTTCAACTCGATATATTCAAGCGTTCCTGAGATAATGGCTCTTAACAGACAAACAGGCAGACAGACAAATAGACGGATGGACAGCAAAGCGATCTTATCAGGATTCCTTTTTTCCTTAAAAGGTAAAGGTCGATAAATTTACATTTATTTGTACTCGTTAATTAAAATGTTTTTTACTTACACAACGTTCATAAAGAATTCCTAATTATACGTCACTACATTCACTTGTCGCCCATCTATATTGCTAGATATTAACGATATCAGCTAACTATTGATAATGTTACAAAGTAAAAAATTTGGCTGATAAAATAAAATATAGATAATATATACCTCTAATATATCTAACTAAATATTTCATTCTGTTTCCCATATGTATTTTTTCTAGTAGTCCAAATCAATCTTGAGGCCATTCGTGGCACAGGCCCAAAAGTGTGCGACTGTAAGCGCGATAGGCTGTGGATTCGATTCCCACTCGAGGAAATGAATTGTTTAATAGCCCGGCGTTGAATTCCGCCGTTCAATACGCAATGCCTCTTAAATGAGGCGAAGAGCGAGGCGAGGACGTATCTTAACGGGAATGGAATATTTTAACATAAGGTTTCCGGGATCCCTCTCCCTACCTGACTATGTGCGTAATATATCATATCACTATTATTTAAAAATCAATCTCATTAAAATTTTTAAGTATAAAAAAATATATATAAATTTTCAACTATAACAAAAAAACATATCATATTTAGGTAAACTCACACACTTATTAACTACAATCGTATAGTAATCTAACATATATTCCATGAATAAACAAATTAAAAGATCACACGCTGTTTCCGGTGTATTGTACATGAATAAGACATGAGGCAATTACTTGAAAACTCCCTCGACGATAACGTAAATAGTCGACATAAAGACTATACTAAACGTATTTTTATATAGTTTGGATTGCAATTTTCATGACTTATTACTATTTATGAGGAACATGGTGTCTTAATGGGAATGGAGTGACCTACCTCTTTACCAGATTCCCTTTGCCTAACCCACTATTTGTGGGATTTAGTAGCAAGGAAAGGTTAATTTATAAGATTTTTTTTTTTAAAAATTAGCTTTAACTTCGCCTAAAGTTCAAATGGAAATAACTAACAGTCGAGTAAACTGGACTGGACTGGGCCAATTTTAGCTGACCTTAGTAGCTTTGATCGCAATTACATCAAAACAATTAACGTCATATAATATAGGCTGAATAAATATGTCTTCATTAATGAATTTAGACAAATTAGCTCCAGGATGTAAAATAAAAAGTCATTGCATAAAATAAGCGACCGTAACTTTTAATGAATGAAAATATTATTGAAAAATATTTTTAAAAAACCATATCATATTTTACAATTAAATAACAACTATTAAAGAGAATTTATCCAGCTATCAATTACTAAAGTGAAGAAAAGGTAAACTCCGTGTATTTCCGCGAAACTCGAGTATTATAACATGAAAATGATATTATATTTCTAGCTTCAATCTTGATAATATACGTAAATTGATAATTCGCTGATGTTTGAACGAAAATAATATAATTTTAGATTGTGCTCTTCTTCATATCATAATTTACATTTTGATGCTATCTTGTTGCAGCTGCACAGCGCCTGAGTGTAAAGGCGATGGTTGGGGGGTTCTATTCCTACTTCGATGTATAATATTTTTATTTCCTCCCTCTGGTAACGAGACAAAGCGCAGCGTTTATTTCCGCTACCCAATACGCAATGCCTTAAGACAGAAAGTGAGGAACGGAAGTATCCTAATGGGGAATGAAACCAGGCTCCCAAGTTTCACTGCCTACCCTGCTATGTACGGGATACAGCGAGAAGCTATAATTTAATTTTATTTTCCTTCAATATAATGTAATCAAATTTCTAATAAATATAATTTAATCAAATTTTCAATAAATATAATTTAATCAAATTTGCAATAAACATAATTATTGGTATCGTTTTATTTTGATATATTATGTACATGAAACAGGCAACACCTAATATATTTAATTCTAGATAGTAATCTAAATTACAATTCATTCGTTATAACATATGCATAGGGTAAGTATAATGTAGGTAAAAATGATTATTAATATGAAATAATTATTGAAAAATATTTTTAAAAAGAAGGATATAACTAAATGTTTTGTTTCATACATAACACATTCAAAGGGCACAGCGGTTTACATCTTAACTTGAAATATAGCCTCAAGCCCTTCTCGATAAATTAACTAACCAAGACAAAAAAAAACATTATATCAAATGAGTAAACCAGTAGTAGTTCCTGAGATTATCGTTCACTATACACATAATGCTATATTTGAAATTAATTAGAATATATTTGAAAGCTCTATAGAATAATAATCTGCGTTCAGTACAAATTCGCAACCTGCTCAATCCGAAACTGTCCCCGGAAAATGAAATACAGCGTTGTAAATGTAACATAGATAAGCAAATTTATATTTCGCCTTTAATTACTACAAACACAGGCCAACTCACAAACACTGTTTGTAGATTTATGAGACTTTACTTTGAACTCGTTAGGGCATTGCGAAATTAAATAAGGTGTATATGATACTTTGTTTTTTAATATCCATGATAATATTAAAAAAATAAGAGTTTATTTTTTGATTCCACGCGCCAATGTCATTAATATTATTAATTCATTCAGATTCGAATAAGAAAAATATTTTTGTGTTGAATTGTACATAGTGTAATAATATAAATAATAATATTAGGTACGGAACCCTCAGTGCGCGAGTCCAAATAACACTTAATCGGTTTTTTCTTAGTTAACTACTCCGTTGTCGGATTCCCGCCCAAATTCAATAGATTGTATATAGAGTGGCAGTCCTAATCGTCGCATTTTGTTTTGCTAAGATGGAGAAATGTATCCATAACTATAGCGATTACAGTTAGATATTGCCTCAATACTAACTGCCTCTATATGTTCATATAGAGCTATAATAAACAAGGGAGGCAGAGGGAACCTGGGAATCTAGTATTAAGACAATCTGTTTTCATTATGACACTTTCGTTTCTTACTTTCCACTGAATTCTGAATTGTAGAGAGGACAAACTCAAAGACACGCTTTGTCTAATTACCAGTGTGAGGAAATGAAAACATTCAATATTTCCATTTATTAACATTTAACATTTAATTTTCCTTGAGTGGGAATCAAACCTATAATCTGTGGTGCTTACAGTCATACGCTTGTGCCAATGTGCCACGTTTGGCCTTAATAATATATACTCATAATATAGAGACATATAATCAAATTTATGAAAGTCTTAACCATATAACCATTGCAATTTTATATATTTTTTTAGCTATTTCGTTTATCGAGCAAGGGTGGGTCCCCAAAGTATTCTGATTACAGGCGAAGGGGGGTAATTCGAAAATATTACGTTACCTCCTCATCCCCTGTGGATACATCGTTAATACGGGGACTATGTGTGTTTGCAGGATTTAATTTTAAGCTCTGAAATGATATTGCGACTAGAATATTCTTACGCAAATACGTACTGTAGGTATTATTAAAACGTTCCATTATTTTTCACAGGCTGAAATGCTATAAAAATATACATTTTGAGTTTATTTATTAAATTTTGTTTGGCATATTAGAAAATATATTGAGTGGTGGAACATAACGCCGCGGAAAGGAAGAATGAATATTTTTAAATATTTGTAAAATTTTGTATTCTCGTTTACGACTTATTTATATTGTTAGCATCTCTGAATCACAGAGATTATAGTAAATATATATTTTTCCGATTTCGCTTCCGAAACATTATTTCTAAAGTGATCACTTGACAAAAGAAGTCTAGTAATACTCGTATTTATATTACATTTTTATAGTCTTCTTTATTCTATACTAATAATTGAAAAATAAATACTTTTTTAGAAACATAAAAAAAATCCACGTAGCGGCATTTGAACCCGCGCCTCTTAGAAACCGTCCAAGCACTCATACTAAGTCATACGTTCTCATCAAGTTAAGTCGAAATTCTTATACACTTTTTGCAACTTTTTTAGATTGTTAGCAAATCTGTAGGGAGATTTTTATAAATTTCCGCTACCTAAAGATAATTACTAAGAATTATCATTTAGCTAGAGAAAACACAATTTATTAAATATTTTTAACATTTTAAAAGTGTTATTCTACACTTAGGAAAGATTTTTTTTTAAAAACGTATAAAAGTTTTAATGTAGCGGTATTTGAACTCACGCCTCTTGGCTTGGATTGTCGATACTCCATACATACTGGAACATACATTCAATTAAAACTATGTTCTGCTTCGCCCCCAATTTGTCAATTAGAACGACGCCACTAGCAAATGATGCAGGATATTCACTACGTCCCTTCCACTCCATAAATCCCGCAATGAAAGATATCGGGTCGAATCCCGCGGGATTCCGCTTGATTTTCTAATATTTCACCCTTAATTTGGGATTTTGGCATACGTTATTTTAGATGACATTGACTTTAGATTTTCATTTAGATGTATTTTAATTGGATTCATAGAGCGTTTTTAGTTTCTAAATAAAGATTTCTGTTGTATATTCGAATTTAACTATAAAAAATGTTTATTATAAAAAAAATAAATTGACTGTAAACGCGATACAATATTTGTCGTTTCAATACTCATTCAGGAGAGGAATGGTCCTTTTTTACGGTTCTGTGCCACAAAAGGTAAAAATGGAAGCCTCATAGAATCACTTTGATATCCGTCTGTCAAAATCATTTATTTCAAAATCGCTTGGAGGTATCACGCTGAAATTAATATCCAATATTTAAGTCTATAATTTCTTAAATCACAGAAAAAATCAATCCTCTATGTTATCTAAATCAAAAGATATGAGCATTTATGCATCGCTTTTGCTGCATTTTGTATTCGCGTAATCAAATCCCATTCGGTACTTGCCGTAAACCTATAGTTATAAAATATTGCACGAAGAGAAAACTTCCAATACAAAAAAATGAAAAAAAAAACCGAAAAATGAGTTTATAGATATTTCATAGAAAAAATCATAACACATTTATATTTGTAGTTATTTTCCTTTAGAATAAGCGCAAATGCTCGCAAACTTGAGTTTATCAACTTTTACAAGTTGTAGTTACGCTAGTAAAGAAACCTTGATGAGCCAGTCCGACTCGCACTTAGCCAGTTTCTTTACTCTGGTAACGAAAGACCTTGTTGTTATATACGTGAAGAAAAAAAAACATAGAAAACAGTACACAGCGTGCAGCCTTATCGTATCTTAGAAATATAAACACAAAATTCCAATTCGACGTTAAATCTATATATAAGGTTCAATCCAAGCAATTACTCGGGAATTAATTAGGTTATATGTAATGATGTGCATAATTAACACCCGTCCCTTCCACCCCATAGCCCTGTGCGGGTGAGCGGCAAGACGAGTACGGTCCCGTGGGGTCGGATTTGATTTTCCTTAGATATTATGTCCCTTATAGAGCTACTTTGTGTTACTGTTTATTTTTGTACAAATAAATATAAAAAAAAAGAAAATGTACAAATTTTATCTGGGGATATCTAAAGTCGTCTAGTGCAAGGGCACAAGCTACTATAAACACACATCCATGTTATGCTTATGTGGCAATAAGTTCGTTAAGCGGCGCGGCGTTAAGTTCCGCTACTCAACAAGCAATGTCTCGAAAATTCAGCGGAAATAGAAGAACGGACTGTCTTAATAAAAAACTGATTGTCTTAATTCTGCGTATGCTGTTATGTGTGGGGTAAAGGGTAAAGCTAAAAAAGTGATTGTCGTAGGTTTGGTTGGTTGGTTTCTTTACAAAATTTAAAAGAATGCTGTTAAAAAACTAATAGCCAAAATATTTTAAGTAGGTAGTAGGTACTCTAGTTTAGTTAGACTGGGTGTAAACGCAAAGTAAAGAAGAATATCTTACGTGAATACTAAAAGAAAAAAAAGTACTAACTATTGTTAACCTACTCAAATTACGAGAAAGTTTAAATGATTTTAGAACACGTTAATATTGGAACGTAGTGGTATTTGAACCTGCGCCTCTTGGAAGTTGTATGAGCGCTCTGACTGAAGCCATGTTCACTTATCAAGGTACGTTAAAATTGCTTATTATAACATATTTTTATTATAAATATCTCTTTAGGGACATTTTACAAATTCCTGCTACTCAATTTATTATCACTGGACAAAAGCTTGCTATTTATAAAAATATATTTAACGTTTTAAAAATTGAATTCTGTATATTGGAAAAAAAAATTTTTATAGTATAATAAAGTCATATATGACCCATGTGATGGTCCTAAGTACATAATATTATAAATAAATAGAAACAACACCTAACCCCCATCCCCATTTCATTTAAAAATACAGTGAAATGTTCTGTCCATTCGTCGGATTTTGGAGAGCGGAGTGTCTCAACTCTAGGGTCCCTATTTATTTCTATTAAATTCAAGAAAACACGAAACATTTTCATAGGTAAATTCCCCCATGCCCATCCTGTTTCATTCCAACCGTAATAAATTGAGCTAACCGAGTGTCATAACGAACGCAATCAAACATTCCACTCAAAATATACGAATATAAATACTCTAAGCGACGACCGGTAATTTTGGTATTGTCAGTGTCCATGCTGTAGGGTTGGCACATTTTTAATTTGCAAATGCATCAATGTTCAATAACACAAATGTAAAATTGTGAATATATTGATAATGACGTATGTAGGTTATAGTCATTTTTTCAGAATTGAGAAGAATTTTGACATTATTTTAATTGTACATCTAAGAAAAGGTTAATCGGAAAATCGTTTCATAGCTATCATAATTGTTTGAAAACTGATGACTGACTTTATATACTGATTACTTGTAATTAAATGTAAACATACATAATATGCTAAGTAAAATGTTTCGTATATATAAGAATATTAGGTTATTTTTTACTCATTAACAGGTTGAAATCTTGCTACGTCCAAGTTTTTTTACGTTTTCTTAATAAGTATTTTTCTTTCTTAAGTGTGAAAAAACGCTTTAAAAAATGTCGAAAAAGTTCTTTTTTTATTTTATATCTACTTTTTGATTTTTGAAAAACAAACAAAACATTTTTGATTTTAGACCTATGTCGGGTAAATGAAACGTAGGACGACAACTAATTAGATAGACAGAATGATGATCTTGTCAGAACGATGAATTAAAAGAGTAGAGTAGTAAAAGTGTAGAGTAATAATTTCTGTCTATCTAGACAGAAATTATTGGAAATCCAATGAGGAAACTTATACCCAGCAGTGGGTGAAACAAGATTGAAAAAGAAGAAGAAAAAAAATTGTCGACACAAACAAACAGAGAGAAAGTATTATTAAGAAAATCAGTTTTTCAATCTCAATCCATTACTAGAAACATTGTATATTGGATCATCGATCTGTTGAAATTTTGTGTTTAAGATATAGCCATATGTTGTTAACAACGGATCAGCCAACAATCATATAACATTATAGCACATCACAAGTGTATGTATTTTTGTAATTTTCTCATATTTATGGAAAAAAAATAAAACTCGATTATATGAGTTAATAAAATAAATCGATAAAGTTGTTTTTAATTCATGTTACACTTATTAGATTTTGCACAACCCTATCGTTCACCAATGATTCTTCTGCAACGAGCGTTTTTCAAATAACCCACGTTTATAACGTGTGAAGTAGAATTGAGTATTTACTAATTTATTTATATAATTTTTATTTAATAATTTAATTGAGGCCAGTCGTAGCGCAGGGGCACAAAGTGTGACTGTAAACGCGACTAGTTGTGGGTTCGATCCCTACTCGAGGAAATAAAATATTTATTTAAATTTATATTTCCATTTTTTCGCCCTGGCATCGGGGCAAACCGCGGCGTTGAGTTCCGACCTCTGTTCTATTTAATTTTACATATTAAAGTAAACTGATAGTGACAACTAGCTTCACGTAGTATCCCGCACATAGCAGGGTAGACAGAGGGAACCTAGTGTTAAGATATTCCGTTCCCCACTTTCCGCCGAGTTCCGGAGGCGGAACGTACGGATTACGTGTTGAGTGGCGGAACTCAACGCCGTGATTTGCCTCGACACCAGAGCGAAGAAATGAAAATATGAATGTAAATAAATATTTCATTTCCTCGAGTGGGAATCGAACCCACAACCAATCAATTTTATAGTCACACTTTGCACGACTGTCCTCAATAACTATTATTAGAATCATAAAATAGAAACTCCATTTTTTTTGTTTCCGTACGAACTTTGACAAATCCTTTTTTAGTGCCCCTCTATTTTTTCTACTCTATTCGTCAAAATTCACTTTTATAAGTCCAACTGCTGTATTTTCATGACCAAACTTGCTAATAAAAAGAAATATGTAAACATGTGGACTATTAAGTAAAATATTCGGTTTTAAGGCTACTCGTGGCACAGGGCCACAATCGTGCGACTGGTAATGGGTTCGATTCCCAGTCGAGGAAATTAAATATGTGGTATCTCTATTTTCTGTAGTAACGAGGCAAAGAGCGGCATTGAGTTCCACTATTCAACAGGCAATGCCTCCAAAATATGGTGGAAAGTAGGGAACGAAAGTGTATTAATGAAAACGGAGTGTCTTAGCACTAGGTGCCCTGCTATGTGCTGTGTGATGTCTCTGCTATGTGTGAAACGAAAAAAAAGGTAAAATATTGAAACATTTAAAAACCCTGACCTGACTACTTTGTTCTACATTTCATACAAAATTTAAAGAGCTTAAATTTATAAATCAATGGGGACTCCCAAATCTGCGTACAAGTTTATTTATGGTGACAATCGCTCTTAATATTTATTTAGTACAAATATTCGTATAATTTTATAATGTAATTATTGTTTGGGGAATTACATATATCCATTTGTGTATACATAATTATATATTGGGGAAGGACAATTACAAGCTATTTAAGTTGGTTATTTTATTTAGTAGCTCTTACACGTGGTATCGTCTGCGTGGTGAAACGGAAGTATCAAAGAGTTGTGTATGACACATGATATATTCTAAGTATCCTTGGCTAAAGTAATTCTGATATCTAAATGATTTTATGTAAACTTCCTCGACAAATGTAATCTAATCTTATCTAATCTAGCTTCACGCTTTATCCCTAGCGGGGTAGTCAGAGTGAAAGGAGCGCCAAACGCTACGGTCTCACATACCTCTTTCGCCTCATCCACTGTCATCGATTTTTCATACATGGCCTTCGAGGGTTCCTCATGCTTTTTACGTGACCTTCCTCCAGTATCTTCAATACTGTGTTTTCGAAAGTCAACCGAGGTCTCCTCCTACCTCTCTTACCGCTCACTTCTCCGTCATAAATTTTTTTGCCATTCTTTGATCACTCATTCGTAAATGTGACTCCGTGATACATGGACTATCTAATACAGTTATACATAACAGTTATACATATTAAAAATAAAAATAAAAATAAAAAGCAAGCTTTTCTACTCAAAGTGACATATGTTCTCGAAGCCGTAAATTGTATGAACCTAAACTCAAGTGGTTTACTAGTAACCCCTAAAGAGTACCCATATTCAGATTCTGGCTCTATTATCACAACAGCTCGTTGACACCTTAGCTACTTATAACTACCAAGTTTTACTAAAATATAGTTATTGTAAGTGGTTCAAAGACAGATTCTTTGATTTTATTCTATAGTTTGTTACAGCTCGACGTTGTTCAACTTAGCCGATAATGTTATGAAATACTGCACTGTTTTGTAAACACATAGACATTATGTCAAAGTTTTCTATATAGGTCTATATAATTTTATGTTGTGTGTTCTTAGTAAAAAAAATGTAAACAAGAAACCTCGCTGATACGTGTTAAATTATTTGAAATACGATCATAGAAGTTTACGGAATTCGGCACTAATTTTATAACCATCTTGTTTAATCAGGTTTTTATCAATGCCACGGTGATATAAAAGAAATTTAAATTAATTTTTTTTTCTTCTCGCTGTATCCCGCATTAAGTAGGGTAGGCGGAGGAGAACTTAGTATATAGATGTATGTTTCCCATGTACATTATGTACCTTCAAAAAATCTAATTATTTAATAAATTCTCAGTTATAATACGTATTATATTTAACTAAATCATTTGTTTGTAAATGGTTTTAGCTAAATTTCAATAAATTACAATTTATTGAAACAGATTGTAATTTACTACGAACGAGGCCTGATATAATTGATTATTTACATATTTTGATTTCAATTTATACGAATATTATGCATACATCAACATCAACGTGTATATGCAATGGTAGTGGATTCGATTCCCACTTGAGGAAGTTAATTATTTTTATTTCATCATTGTGGTAAGAATATGAAAACGTGGCGTTGAGGTCCGCCACTTACCGGAGGTCTTAACACTGGGTTCCCGCTACCTACCCTGCCATATGCAGAATATAACACAAAGCTAAAATAAATATGTATAACAAGATAATATGTTTTAGTCGTGAGCTCAAACTCCCTTTCCAAAACTGAACGCCGCCGTTTGTTAAATCAAACGAAAAGTTTTAATATTTATTTTGTTTACCTACAATGATATGTGGTAATGTGTTCGGCAGAATGAATTTCTCTCCTTTCTACACTATGGTACGTAGATTAAGCGTGGTGTTGAGGTCCACCACTTCCCAGGCAATGTCTCGAAAATAGGGCGGTGCGTGGGGAACGGAGTGTCCTAATAGTGGTTATCTCTGCCTGCCGTGCTGTATGGCTATAGCTAAAAAAAACAAAATACTATAAAAGATCTAAATTTGACAAGACTGATTAAGACTGAGTTCCCTTTTATGGAAGCTATAAAATTCGAATCTGATAAATGGTTAAGTAAAGATTATCTTGGGCAATAAAATTTAACGCTCGTGAATTACGTTGCCCTCAAATGCTAAATAGACGTTTGAAATTTAAACATTTTTTATTTTTAAAAGTTTTGTTTATTTGTCTATTGATGTCCACTCAAGGGAATGAATTGTTTTGATTTAACAAACGGCGGCGTTGAGTTCCGCCACATAAGAAGCAATGTTAGAGAAGAATGCTGAAAAAAATTATAGATAAGATTCGAACTTATACACCCCTTGTATTCTATTAAAAACAAATTCTTATCTTCAAGTTATTATTTTTTTAGCTATAGCTATTCTTTTTTAGCTGTAGCTATTATTTTAGGTGTATCTCAAGCTTTACAAACTGATTGAGGGTAGAAACAAATTTTAGTCCTAACGATTCGACCGCCATTTAATCAAGTTCACTGTTGATAGGACTCGTGCAATTTCATCTTACCGCACGAAAGTAACTTACGCTGTTGTTTTCTTTTTATTATACGTATAACATGTGTTTGTGTGTTGGTTAGATATGTGTATGTTTACAATAGAACTTTAAATAAGCTTAAGGTAGTGGTAGCGCAGTGGGACAGCGTCTGACTGTAAACGCGATGGTTGTGGCTTTGATCCCGAATCGGGAAAATTATATTTAAATTGTTTTCATTTTCCTGCTCTGGTAGACAAAGAACGACCTTAAGTATCATCACTCATCACCCTGTGTATCGAACATTAGAAGGTGCATGGGGAAGACAGTATTTCAACAATAGGGTTCCCTCTGCCAATCCTAACGACGACGACGTACGGCGGCAATACAGCATGAAGATAAAATGAGCTTTTGAGCTATAACGATTCCATGGGGTCTTTCTTGATATAAAATAATTTTATTTTTCATTAGAAGTATGTAACCACTTACTCCAAAAGAATTAGTGACTTATAATTTTTTTCGAAAAACAGAGTTCTGTATATTTCTCTTAATACAATTTGAAATTTAAACAATCCTGTATAATCACATATGTTTTAAATTCAGATAGTCTATTTATATTATTATTTTATACATCAAAATACGAGTGTATTTTATATGTACCTAATTAGCAAACATTTATATAAGAATCCACTACTCCGCATAATAACACTAACACTGGATACAACCAGTTCCAAGTGGTCTGGACCGGATGAAACTGGATTTTTCCGGTTTCACTACAGTTGAGGTGCTCTCGTCAAATAGTGCCGTTTAACGTAATGTAGCGGAAAAGTTATTCCACTCGACGCTAAGTTAAGGGAAACTCTTAGACCCGAGTCAAACTCGATGTACGGAACACAATATGAGTGTGAAAGCTTTTAAAACATGATCACCGGGTACTTGCCTACTGGTGAGTGCCTACTTTATTCTTTATTCTTAACTCTGCGTGTTTTTGATATGTAAATGGTTTTTATTATATAAAATAATGTACTTTTATTTTTGTGAACTTTTTTTGCTTCACGCTTCCCGCAGCCATGTATCAGGGTATCCAGAGAGAATTAAGTGCTAAGAGACTATTCTCCGTTTTCCCCCGATTTCCAGATGTTGCATGTTAAGCATTAAATGTGGCGCAGAGGCGCAAACGTGCGAATATAAACGCGAAGATTGTGGATTTAACACTAGCAAGAGCAGAGGGCACCTAAGAAAATTTATAAACATGGTGGTAAGTAACGGAACAAAGCGAGGAATTAAAAATAACTAATGCTATAAGAGGAAATTGAGTCCAAAACCGTCGCGTAAACACTGACCGCTTAAATATTATAATGTATACGGAATTTCATTATATATGTACAAAATACATACAAGTTCATTCACTTAATTGGAGTCAAAGCGAGAATCCAGTAGCCATTAAGATACTATCGAGTTAACAAAACGAATAAGATGTACGTACTTAATTAATGCTTTAGTAGTTTTCTATAATCATCTATTTACCATAAATGAGTATGTCCTATACGTAGAGGGTGCGGATTCATATATCGTCGCTTTAGAGTGTAGAATTCACAGAAGAGACATTTCTTTTAAAGAAACTTTGAGTGTACAAATATTATTAGAAGAAATGTACAGAACGCAGGCAGGTCGTGGCGTAGGGACACAAAGTGTGACTGTAAAATCGACTGATTGTGGGTTCGATCCCCACTCAAGGAAATTAAATATTTATTTTAATTCATATTATCATGGTGGCATGGCTCTGGTGTCCAGGGAAAGCGCAGCGTTGAGTTCCGCCATTCAACACGCAATGCCTCCAGACTACGGTGGAAAGTGGGAAAAGGAGTGTGTTAACACTAGGTTCCCTCTAAGCTACCCTGCTGTGTTCAGAATACAGCGTGAAGCTGATTTAATTTCAAAAGTGTAGAACGGAGTGTCTTAGCAAGTGTGGTATCGGTGCGGAGTGAGTTAAACTGTAAAAAATATATAAACATACTATGAAAAATTTTTAATTGTACTAGTCTGATTCGTATATTTATAGATATATTGTGCCATTTGGTGTATGATAAGTTATAATACATTTTTAGTATCACTCGTGTATCTCCCGCGTATAGCAAAGACCAAGCAAAGAGTGACAAGAAACTTCAGCACCCATCCAAGTAGATACACAACTAACGTTAAGGATGTACTTTATGTAATCATATTTACTCATACTCTTAAAAAAGAGTTTATGCGGCAAAAACCTTTGAGAAACTAATTAATTTTGTATTAAATCTCTCTATTTCCCACCTTTTCATACTATATCACGTAAAACAAAATATGCAACAATATTCGTAAAGTATACGAAATAAATCGCCGCAACGAAGTTCTGGCGTGAATTTAATTTGAAAATAATCAAATACCCGAACAACGTTATATCGTATTATTCTGTAACAACAATTTAAAAAAAACCCTACTTTCACCGGATCCCATGATTAGAACGTACCCAAGCTCACATCAAACTACCCTTGAAGTAACCTTTCGAATAAAAAATTTTCGAATCATCGATATCGGTTGGCGTGATATTGAGTTATTCATCTATTTGTAGCGCATATACTTAATGCAAACTTAAGACTTATGCTACTTTTTCATGGATAACATTATGAGAAATGGACCAAAATGGAACCACACGGAAAACACCACCTTTCAAATAAAAAAAGAATCATCAAAATCCGTTCACACAGTTTAAAGTTCTGAGGTAACAAAAGAAAAATACAGTCCTTAAGGAAGTCGGTTAAAATATAGGCAAAACTAAAATTAAGTTAAAATCCCTAATAGTAGATATTAATCACGTCCACGCAACTTAAAGCTTTATTCAATTAAAAATGCAAATGAACTTGATACGATACTACTAGTATGATAAGAGAGGTGACCAAAATGTGATACATAAATATATTATGGATGTAACCTAAGTAAAAAAGTTATGTCAATATAAAGTATTTCATATGAAAATATTGCTATAAAATAAGAATTTTACTGAATGGGTTAAAACTTTAGATTTCAATGTATGAATATTGTCTTTGAAATGATGATATCACGATAGTGATTCAGATGAGAATATATATAATTGTGTACTACTTGTTTTACGTGATTTAGTATGTAAATGAATCGGGTAAATAGTCTGAAATTTGCGCGGAAAATTAAAATGAAAACGGAGTCTTGACAGTACACTTTCTCTGCTTATCTTTTCATGCGGGAAAATGTGCGAAATTAAAAAAAAATATAACGCCACAGTGGAGCAGTGGCAGACTGTCTAAGTATCCATGGTTGTCGGTTAAAGTCTTATTTAGAATGCTACAATTTATTTTTTAGCTTCACCTGTATTCCACCCATAGCAAGGTAGGCAGTATTATGAGACTCCGTTCTTTCTGCTTTCTCCATTCTCCGGGATACAGCTTGAAGCTACTTAGCTTCTTATACGCTTGTTACAAATCATTTATATTGTTGTGTAGTTTATAAATATATGAATTTAATAATATTTTCGTCTATCCATTATTAGCTTATACCATCACATATCGCTTCGTGACGAAGCGACGGGGACCCTCAAAATAAACACGATAGCGTAACGTCACTCAATTATCCCAAACAAATACAGTGAAACTGTCAACTCATTAAGGCCCGGGCTACATTACAGTCTACTGATATACGTAGAGTATTTGCAACAAGGAGAATGGAGTGACTTAGCACTAGGCACCTAGATATCCTGCTATATGTGGGATACAGCGTGAAGCTAAAAAATATAGATTCCTCCCTCATTTGAAAAGTAAGTATTCTTATTTCTGGTACCCGTAAGTGACGTCAGTGTGACGTTGATTTTTTCTACCGTTTAACATTTGTTTTATATCTGAAAAACGTGACATGTGCGAAGTGAATTGCGCTCACCTGGCGCTGGCACGCTCGAATCGTCATAAATGAAGAACTGAAGTATATCAAAAAATCTATATAAAAATATTCTAGGAATATTATGTCACGAATACGCATCGTTAGAATCCGCTACTCTAGACTTTTTTTACGTCGAGATTAGTATTGAGATATATTCACTTAGATTTTATTTCCTATACCAAAATGAGTAAAAATATTTTTAAAGTACATTTTCGGTCGCGATTTTGCCTTTTTACATTATGCTATTATAATAGGTACTTTGTTTTATTCTTATCATTAGTTTATTTTTTTTATTAATATTTAAAATATATTTCCTATAAATAACTAACTATCTATTAGTTAAAACCGTATAAAAATCTGTTGGATTGTTTAAAAGATCTAATTGATCTGTAGCTATATCAGATCAATAAAGATCAGTGAGAAGCAACTTTGTTTATATCATGTAATCATATCCCACACAAGACTATCAGATAGTCAATGCAAAATTGTACGTAAATAATAAAAATAAAAAATACATAGCTATCTACTACTATCGCTTACATTTAGCTAGCCGACCTCCCAAGAATTAAATCTTTATTCTCATAAAGTAGTTGTTTATAAGGCTTTGATAAAAAATGCTAATATTACTAAAGTTAAGGCCGTCGTGGGTCAAGAGCAGAAGTGACTGTAAGCTCGACGGTTATGGGTTTTGTTCCCATTGAGGGAACGAAATATTTAATATTTTAATTTCCTCGATTTAGTAACCATGCAAAAAAAGCGGCGTTAAATTTCGGCCTCGGCTCGTTGCCAAATTTCGGACAGGGAACGGAAGTGTTTTAACGAGGACAGTGTCTTAACACTAGATTCCCTCTGCCTACCCTGCGACGTGCGGGATACGGCGTAAATAAAAAAAAACTATAGTATGTTTTTGCAGTTAGCATATTAAATTTTTATATTTTTTTATCACAAAATTCAGTTTGCCAGAAATACAAACAGATATTTTTTTTTGTAAAAATATATTGAAGCTGTGGTGGTGCAAATGGAACCTATAACTTCCATGAATGTTAAGAATATAGCAACAGTTAAATACAAGACATTATTAATATAAAGTAACAAAGTCGTTTCTCATAATGATTATTATACCATTACATTTTAGAGGCAAAGACTATAAAATGTCTAACGCTAAGTTGTTACGAGATAACATCTATGTCATAGAATAAAATATTGTAGATGTTCGCTTTTGTCTCTCAGAGTAATAGGGAAGGTATATAATATCTAGTGGTAAAATATTTTATACCTCATTGTCATGTATAAGAGACGCTTATAGGATTCTTTTTTTATATTATTTTTGTTATTTGTATATAAGGAAAAAATAAAGAGGCCGATGAATGGCGGGCCGATGCCACACTGTATTAGATTAGAAAACATATAGCAGAAAACCTTGTGTCAAGATACTCTGTTCTTCACTCTTTGGTTTGAATATTAGACATTGCGGAACTTACCGCTGCACTTTATGGCAAAATTTTAAAAAATCGTTCTGCCAAGTGGAGATCAAACTTACAACAACTATAGTGCGGTATTGCTTTCCCACTGCACCTTGAGTTTATGGCGCTAATTGACAACAATGTAAATTATCAACTTTATTATTTCTATAAAAGACAAAAAATAAATCAATAGTGTGTCTTATGATTTTTTTATATTTATGTTATAAATTTAATGAATTTTTATGCATTATTTAAAAAAACAATATTAGCAATCTGCATTCTTTCTAAACTATAAATTTCTTACTATTGGGGCAAGGAAGGCAGAGGGAACCTAGGAATAGAGGAATCTTCCTCTGCTTCACATATTAATATTCAGATATTTAGTGAAACAATCAAAATAATATTCTTTGGCTAACTCGATTATTGTATTTAATACGTAAACATATAATTGAATGGATACCTACATTAATATAAATTTCATTTAAACATTTTGTATTAAGTTTCATTTAAATAATATTGTTGTTTCATCGTTCATACTAGAAAATAAGATTGTGATTTAGTAGTAAATAGAACATGGGAGAAAGTCACTCGGTTTTTTTTTTTTCCTTAAAGATAAATTGTGTTAAGTGACGTAACTCGCTTACTCGTCAGCGCTTTGCTTTATCAATATGAGAAAATAAGAATATTTTAAATGATATTTCCCGACTGCTAAGGAAGGGTTATGTTTTTCCAACGGGACCTATAAGTAATTCTTCAATCAATAAAATCTTTACCAGGAATCCCGCATAATTTAAAAAGGTCCCGACTGTTAATCCTAATAAACTATTGGGCTCGGTTATTTTCTTTTTGGGCTTGTTTTTTATCAGTCGGGGTTTTTATTTTTATAAACAGTTTTTTTATTAATTATTTTAAATCGAAAAATAAATATTATATATATAACGGAATGTTGACCATAGCTTATTGTGAAGTAAAACGTCATTCTTTCATGTCCTCATTTAGGTAATGAGGCAAAGCGCGGCGTTGAGTTCCGCCACTCAATATGCGATGCCTCAAAAATTACGCGGAAAGTGAGTGAAAGTGAGAAATATTTTGATGTTTGTTATTGCTTGTAAATTATTATTTGTTTGATTATAGAATAGACGAGATTTCAAGAGTTAAGATTCCCTAATGTGAGTTTATGGATAGAGATTCGACGAGCAATATAATGTAATCTATGTTTTAACCCGGTATTTTAGCGGAATCGGAATTTGTATGGGAATAACTTCATTTACAGTGTGCGTGCAGTTACGGCTTACCTAGACAGATGTGAAATAGTTAATCATTTTTTTATTAAATACGACAAGTTTTACAAGCAAAACCAAATCAATTCCCAAAATATATAAAAGACGATTTATTTAATCCATTAAATACCTGAAAAGCTTCTAATACAACACAGTCGAAACATATGAGCATTTATGTATCGTTTATGCCTGACATGTGTGTGTGTACTTCCCGTAGGCCTACAGTGAAATTTAGGTATTAGAAATTTAGCGAAGTAAGATCTAACAATACAGATAGAAAAAGTTCGGAAAGTAAAAATTTATAGATATTTCATAGAAAAATCATTACAAGCTTATATTTGTAGTTCATTACATACAAAATAAGTGCATATGCCCGCAAACTTAAGTTTGCTTGTTGATTCGCCGCATCATCAACGCCTTTAAAGCATTTCCCAATCACAATCCTGAATTTGGTACAGACATTCTTAAATATACTTATTCGTATATGTCAAGCAGGCGTAGCCGCGTGGGGGCGGCTAGTATAAATATAAGAGAGTAGAGTTATTTTACTACAGACACTTGCAGCGTAATGATGATTTGTGAAAGTGCATAATGTATGTCAACAATTGTGGCTGCAATCTCGAAATATATATTTATGCTAATACTAAAATCACATAAAATTTAAGGAAAGTGTCATTTAAGTTAATTCTGAAATTTGCTTCTATACCTTTTTACTTAAATAACAAATATTTTTTTTTATTTATTTTTAAATAAATTTGCTTGTTTTTTAAAGAACCTTTAATATTACTTATACATTAAACATTTACATAAGCAAAAACAAAAAAAATAGAGAATGAAGAGACATGATACTACGGGTTAAAATTTCAAAGATTTTCTTATGTAGGGTCACGGTGTTACAATATAATAACAAACTATAAATAAATTGAAATAATAAATATATTAATATAAACCTAAACTATGCAGAAAAAAGGTCAGCGACGTCTGCAACGATGGCACTGCAGAGGACAGCACTAGTTAGAGCCGTAGAAATTTACGATTTATGCGCCTTTGTCTTCTAAGCCGTAGGTTTGTGGTATATTGTTTACGTACGTACGTAATTCCTTGCATTTTATAGAGGACTTCTTAGCTTTTTATCTATAAAATAAAGTATTAACCGTTTTTATGGTAGGTAAAGGAAACTTAGGAACCTAGTGTTCAGACAGTTTGTTCCCATTAATACACTTCGATTTTCCACTCTTCTGGAGCAACGCGTGAACTTTGAACGTTTGAAATTTTGAACATAGAGAGCTGAGGCCAGTCTTGGCGCAGTGGCACGAGAGCTGCACGACTGTAAAATCAACTGGTTGTAGGTTCGATCCCCATTCGAGGAGATGAAATATTTACTTCAATTTACTTCTATTTCTTCGCTCTGATGTTGAGCTTTTTTGCAACTTCACACTTTTTTCTGCATAGCAGTCAGAGGGAACCTCATGTTAAGGCATTCATTCCATTGCTTGCGGCTCACTTCCCACTCAATTTTTTAACGAGAAAAATGAATTTATTTCCCACAGTGGGAATCGAACCCACAAACGCTTACAGTCTGACGCTTTTGCGCTGTGCTAAGACGGCTATAAAAGTTTTCATTTATTTTTCGAAAAACACCTATCCATGACAATTTATATTTTGTTTGTTTCCAACAAAAAAAATAATTGGTCCCTAACAAAATAAGAACTTTTCTCACAAAGAACCGAACCGAACTGAACCAAGCTCCAGCCTATTAAAGTTTTTTTTCCTCACAAACACGTGTCGCCTTCCCTGATGGCACTTTGAGGGGTTTTTCCTCATACAACTTCTCCGAATATTAAATGTTGTTTTAGTTTGTCCTTTGTGTACGTAATTGTTTTTTTCGTATTTCTTACGGCTTACGTATCTTCATTTTCATAAATTATTTAAAATAATAAATTAAAAGTTAAATTAATAAGCTTCAGTCTATTTAAATTAATTTATGAAAATGCGGCAATTTATGAAACGACATTACCAACCGCAATGTCGTCCCTGCATTTTCATAAACACCACAGCGTGCAGCTAAAAAAATCGTCACGCTATATCCCGCATTACAACAAGGAATCTAGCATTAAGACACTCCGTTTCTGATTTTCGCCCTATATTTCAAGACACTGTAACAAGTCATTATTAAACTAAATGAGTAATATTATTCTTGCTATTGTTTTACAATTTCGCTAAGCAGTAAAAACTATCGAAAGTAACAAAAAATGAAGAACCAATTGTAAGGGTAACTATTCCTTCGAGACGAATCGAATCCATAACCTTTACATTGCAGTCCCTCTATGTCACAATAGCTAAAAATTGTTGAAAATACTTTAAAGGAAAGTCTCAAAGATATGTACTTGAAGGATAACAATAAATGTCTACAAAATAATATTTATAATATCTCGAAACAGATGTCAAAATGTAAAAAACACTAAAAGTGAACGTTGTGTTAAAAAGTCAACACTGCGGATGATTTATAGCGAGTGGCTTGTTTATTATTACTTATGTTTTCTTTGAAAACTTACTTGTTCGACAAACTTGAACTTTCAAATACGTAAAAATATTATATACATCAGTGATTATTTTTGTATTTCACAAATGAAGAACAGAACTGTACTTTTATATATATTTTTGTATAGCTTCACGTATACGTATCCGGCACATGGCAGGATAGAGGGAACCTAGACCTAGACCCTAGTATCAAAACTCCTTTCTCATTAATACACTTCAATTCCCCCCTTTACGCCGAATTTGCGAGGCATTACGTATTGGCGGCAGTTAACGCCACGCTTTACCTCGCTGCCAGACGAAAAATTAAAATATTTAATTTAATCGAGTAGAAATCCAACCCACAATCTGTGGCGTTTACCTCTGAGGAGTGACTGTCCAAGTAAGTATGATTATAAGTTATATTTATACGGTAAATATATTTGGTTCGATCCAATATTCATAAGAGAGAAATGATAGCTACGTGAACGTAAAGTGCAGCTGACGTCGCATCGGCAAGTTAGCGAGTTTCATACACACATACATACATACATACGTATGTAGGTACGTCTGGGGGAAGTTTTTTCGTTATTGTGATCTTCTAGCTACTGTCATTGTATTCATTGCTCGCTTTTTTTGAAAATATTCTCTGGTTATAAGTTTACTTTCCGTTCGGCTAATATTTTTTTCATTTCTCTTCTCTGGTACACAAAGCACGACACTGATTAACCCTACTCAACATGGATATGCCGTGCTTTTTCTTCTTGTCAGGACGAGGAAATAAAAAAAATCATCCCACCGAATGGAAATCGATCCCAAAACCACCTTTACAGTCAAACGATGTGCTGCATGCACCATGACGGTCATTTAATTTACTTAACAAAATTAAAAAAAGCAAATAAATAAAAAAGTCACTAGTATCTAAACAAAAACGTTTAAAGGAAGTGTACAAAACAGAGCAACGACATCTGTAGCAGCGATTTGTCTCCTACAATAACAGCGGTGCCGCACGTAATCTCTCTACGATTGTAATATTTAGGAGATTGCATATACCACAATTCATACACACAACATACTACTTGTTCGTGTCTTCTGGTTCCTTGTGTGTTGTTACTTACAGAGATATATTAAGATAATGTTAGAAAATTTACAACGTAGGTATTTATTTCTGTTTCTATTATAAATTATTATCAAATAAATTTAACTTTAATCTGTGGCTTCGCCTTGAATAGAAATAACGGAGAGTTCGTATGATACATGATACATGGCTTCCATGAACACAATAAATGTAAAGAACCAGTAGTGCCAGTAGGCGAGTATCTTAATGGGGCACGAACGGAGTATTAGTGTTTAAATACTCCGGACCTCCGTCCGGAACGGAGTATTAGTGTTTAAAGGTCTCCCTCTGACTACGAGCTATGTACGGAGAGCTACAGGATTCGGTGAGACGTTATAATCTTTTTCGTGTCCGAGCGAGAGACAACGCACAGATAAAACCACTAGACTTAACTGATATTTCGGTTGTAAATAGATTAGAGAGAGTAGGGGAGTATTGGAAGAGTAGTTCCCTATGGGAACCTGAAAAACGGAATTTATTTTATGTTTTAAACCCAAACAAGCATCGGGTAACAACTGGTAACAAATACATATAATTTCCCATGGAAAATCAAAAACACTATTATCGTGTAGTCAGCACATCATACGTATGTAAATATTTCCAAAGTTATAAAAATAAGGTATATATTATATTATAAAAATATACTTTTATAAATCAAGTAAGCTTTTCAAAAAGCTAAAGCCGGTATTGTGAAACAAAAAAGGTGTGAAATAGCGCGGAGCTTTCGACTGTCTCCTTGGATCAGTGCCATTAGACAAAATGAGAACAGCGTCGCGGATCGTTTATCTGATTTAGTGTAAAGTTGAATGTGTTATTTTAAATTTTGTTTTTGGAAATTTAAATGCGAGTAAGTGTAAGGGAGCAGAGCATAATAATAATTTAGATTTTTTGGTTGATTTTTCATACTATATTCCGAATATAGCAAGGCCGAGATATTGCGTGTTGCGATTGGTGATATTAAGCATAGCATTTTGTCTTTTAATAAAAAGAGATAAAAATACAACTTATTCAAAAAATATAAATATATGAAAAGGGTATTTTTTCACGCTTTGTTTCGCTAGCAGATAAGTTATTGAGGAGGACACTCCGCTCTCCGTTTTTCTACCGAATGCGAGACAGGCGTGTCGAGTAGCGGAACCCAACGCCGGACTTCTTTTAACTATTGTATCTGCTTATAATGCTCGAATAGGATTTTAACTCACTGTCCGAGTTCACTTAGACAAACCAATTGTGTCACTGATATTTAAAGATTTAATAAATTTACTAGAATAATAGTAAAAATTTAAGCTCAATACAATTTCCTATGCAGAACTGGGAAGTTGGTAGCTTTCCAAGACTCGCAACGTTACACTACAAACGGGAAGTCCTGCTTATTTCTTAAACATACTCGTATATACAATACAATATTATTTGCATTTAGAATATTTAAATAAGTGTATATTTTGTGAAGTGACTAGCTTTTACACGCGGCTTCGTCCGCTACTGCTACTTTGAGTGGCGGAACTCAACTCCGTGCTTTGTCTTCTACTTTATCCGCGGCGGAGAAATGAAAATAATGTTGCGTTTTACATTACAGCAGCACACTATATCACTGCGCCACGATGACCTTTCTTTAAGATTATTTATGTTGACAATATCATACTAATAGTTACAAAAACTAAAATAGCTGAGTATATATTTAAACAATTTAAACCTTAACTTCCATACATGCTAAGTAATAAAACGCTCCAGCCCACCCGCGAGGGGTCGCGGGTTCAATCCGACACGGTTTGGGCGGAACGCTGTCAAATGACATGACACTGGAGCGGGATAGTAAAAATATCGAAGTCCCTTTTATTAGGTACAGTGGAAGTACAGCTGAGAGTCGAATTTCATTTTCTTATTTCTTTATTCTATGTACTCTGTGTTGTAGGTTTATATGTATTTAAAATATATAATTTTATATACGTTTATTTTACCGACTCCAAGAAAAGTAAGTTAAGTTATAAAAGTAAGTATATATATTGTTGAAATTGAGTAAGTAATATTTGAGAATGATAATCTATTTAGGTTTCTAAGTTTAATTTCTCAATTATATCTATTTTAGTATGTTTTTCCGTTAATTTATTGGGACCTAAAATTCGTTTCTGGATGATTTATTTTTATTTAAATATTGTATGTCATTTTTACTGGTGACAGCTTAAAAATGTATATAGCAACAATTCAGATGAATTCCATGACAA
Organism: Heliconius himera; assembly: GCA_021202915.1. Taxonomy (NCBI): domain Eukaryota; kingdom Metazoa; phylum Arthropoda; class Insecta; order Lepidoptera; family Nymphalidae; genus Heliconius; species Heliconius himera. Next base: position 82,489 of record JAJHJA010000377.1, on the reverse strand, counting down.
CTCATGTGTCCAAAACATACATACATATTAATAACATCATCACCCTTCTTCTGAGTCGGGAAATAAATCCAACTCTGTTCATAATCATATTATATTACATTTTTTACCATATACAAAAAAATGTGATAACCAAGCTGTTTTATGTACAAACACACATTATATTGTAATTTAGATGACGTAGCACACTGCACGTTGCAAAGCATCCAGTAAACGCCGTTAAAAGCACGAATATGATGAGATCTACTCGAAACTAAAACGTATGCAAAATTCTATGAAAAATAGCATCCATCCAATCTTTGCTTAGTGAAAAATGTACGACGAACCCTTATGCCGTGGGGTGAAATAAGCGATAAAAGGATATATTATATATAAGGGGGTGTGATTTTTGTGGAACAGACATTTTGTTAACTAACGATTTGAGTATGCTGTGGCTTAGTGGAAGCTTCTTTGTTTGTATATAATGATTATGAGTTCAAATTTTATTTTGGAAAATGTGTTTGAATACAAGTACCTGTAATTTGTCTATGTACCTCTATAATACTCTTCTAATATATATAATAATAACATATATTTCTACTCCAGAAATTCATATCTTAAAATGTACAGAAGCGATAGGCATGGAACTTAAACTGTTCCCTCAGTTAAAATACATCTACGCCGTTTTAATCAATAAGCATCCTCCAATTAGAACGTTTACATTTATGAACAAACATACATACACTTGTAAGATTTAGTAAGATTCATAGATGTCCAAAGAAGAAGTAGAATCCAAGATAATATTTAAATTATTTTCATTTGCTTGCTCTGGTAGACCAACTGTGGCGTTGGTTGAGCTCCGCTACTCAACAAGCGAATTCAAAGTTTCTTACCAATAGATTCCTTTCCTCTGCTTTGCTATAGGTACGAGAAAAAGTGTGAAGCTGCTTTAGTTATAATAATAAATGAAAATAAATTAATTAAACACAATATTTAAAAATATAATTTCTATAAGTAATAGAAACAATTAAGTTGCTGATCTGTACTTTCATAGTAATATTATAAAGCTGAATTGTTTAATATAACGTGATAATCTCAAAAACTACTGGTGCCAATGGAAAAAATGTTTTAATTTATAAATATTTTCATTTCTTCGCTTTGACAGCAGCCAGATATCACAATGCCCAGAAGGTGGGGAGCGGAGTGTCTTATCGTTGGGTTCCCTCTGCCTACCCTGCTGTGTGCGGGATACAGCGTGAAGCTGATTTAATTTTAATTAAGTCAAGATGATATTAATTTTAAATATTCGAGTCTACAATCTATTTAAGCAAAAAAGAAAAAAAATAAGCTACTCAGTGGACAATTAAATTATATATTTGAGGTTTGTTATATAGTTTTTGCTGCTTTTTGTATGAAATTCTCTGCGTAATCAAAATCTAAAGAATACTTCCTATGGACATACGATTATGAATTTTGCCAATAAATGAATTTACAATACAAACAAAGGAAAAAAACTAAAATTGAAAATGTATGTACCTATATCAAGGAAAACTAATATTACATACTAGCGTCTATTTGTAGGTTGCGGGTTCCTCAGTCATTTCATACAAAATGAGTGCATACGCCCGCAAAACTTTAGCTTATCAATTTTCATAAGTCACTTTCCCGTTTAATACTAGATTTTCTCTACATATTCTATTATATGCGAAATATAGCGCGTCTTTCTTACTTATTTAGAAGACGTATAAACATTTTGAACGTAGCGGGACTCGAACCTGCGCCTCCTGGGAACTGGCTGGCGGAGCTCAACGCCACGTATTTGCTTAAGTGGGAATCGAACCCACAACCAGTCGCGTTACAGTCACAAGCTTGTGCCCTTAATAATATATTGCATAAATAAGAAAAAACTAACTTACGAGTATATTAATTTTAATCATCTAATTTTTGTTAGAAGAAACTCATCACGCTATAAATTGTTCGACGGCCAAGACAACACGTGTTTTTTATTGTAACATGTTCCGGGATATATCGTCCAATAAAGCAGCCTCATAAAGGACGTGAGGTTAAATTGCTGAGGAAAATTCTGTTGCAGATTTTATCCGAAATTTACTTAAACTGTTTTGGTTTAACTTGAGTTACTACATTGTGCTTGATCGTCATCATCATTAGACACATTGAGGGTTTAGAGATGATATTTAGTACCGCGGTTTGTTTCATTAGAGCGGCGAAATTAAAATAGTTCAAAAAAATCCTTACTACGAGTGCCCACAATATAAGATATCTTTCTAAAATACACTCACATATGAAAAATACTATGAGTATTAATGGCAAAAGAAAGAGATCTGGGTACAAATTCAATTGCAGTATTTTTTCTTATGTTATGTTATTTTTATGTTATAAAAAAACAGCTTTTCTCTTATTCCCGCATAACATTAGCCTAAAGTAAATATATACTTTATATAAGCACACATGCATATCCCACACATCAATATCGTTGAACTACGGAACTCAACACTGTAATTCATCAACCAGAGTAGAGAAATGAATGACCGAACCCAAAACCAACGTGGTTACAGTCAGTCACTGTCCCAGTTTAGCTATAGTTCGAAAACATATTTCTTATAAAACAAGAAGCAGATCTTAAAAATCAAAATCGACATTTTCAATTGAGTTTGGTGGCGGTAGGAAATGAAATGTAGTGGGAATGACGTGAATGAGATGTGAGAGAGTGTGTGAGTCCTTTATATGTTTCCATTTCATAGACGCCGACATTTTTGTATTTTGGTTTAAATTTTCACTTGTTACTTTTGTTGATATTTTTTATTTGAAGCTTTTATACAATATAGTTTATACATGTGGTTTTGCCCCTGTGTGGTCAAATGGAAATAGCTAAACTTATTTTTAAGTGCTCTAGGTAGCTGTCCTCTGTGACCATTGTACCGATACATTTTTTATACGATATCATAGAATTTTGTACTCTGTACAAAATTGTTGATTGATATATTATGTATCTATTATTAAAACGTTTTTATTAAATCAATTTGTAAGTATGAAATTGAAATCATTAACCATTCGAATTTAGGCTCATATAATTTATAGTTACGAGCACATTCTAGCACTTGCATCACTTGGTGAAAATATATATTTTTAAATTATATTATATGACAGTGGACGACGCGAAAGAGGTATGTAGAGACCGTAGCGCTTGGCGCTCCGTTCTCTCTGACTACCCCGCTAGGGATAAAGCGGGAAGCTATTTTAGTTTTTTTAAAATTATATATATATATATATATATATATATATATATATATATATATATATATATTACGCGATTACTTTTTTACCATGTAATGGATGAATATAAAGTAAAACAAATATACTTATAATATCTTCTTACTATATACATATATTACAATTTCTTATAACAGATATTTTAACATGCATTTTACCACAATAACTTGCTTAACATTTTCATTATGTTTAGATGACTTCTATGCTGTCTGCTATTATATTTATACACAGACCCTGATGTTTTCGAGACATTTTGATAAATTAAATCAAGTATCTTAGACACAAACAAGCCTGTAACGACGGCGGGTCCTCGGATCAGCCCTTATTAGATTTACTTCGATCAGACCTTACGGCGGTACACTTTCAATCTTCGTTGTACTAAATACTAATAATATAATTTTATCAAAATATGATTGATGTAGAGAATAATGAAGTAATTTTTATAGTTGTTATTTGATATTTGTTGATTTTTCAATGTTGATATTTGTTGTTGATATTTCTTTCTTTTCACTGTGATTTTTGTTCAAGTTCAATATTCATATTTTTTTTATACATTTTTCTAGTTGAAGTTATTCACTTTATTTTTTATTACAACGCACATAGCAGTGCAGAGATAACCAGGGAACCTAGTGTTACGATACTTTCGTTTCCCACTTTCCGCCAAATTCTGGAGGCATTGCGTGTTGAGTGGCGGATGTCAGAGAGGGAAGAAATGAAAATATTAAATATTAAATTTCCTCGAGCGCGAATCGAACTTACAATCTGTCACGTTTGCAGTACATCCTTGTGGCTCTTGGTCACTACCGATACATACACAAAAACAAAGAAAGTATAAAATATAGCGCCTTTTAAGAAAAAAATACTCCCATAGCAGATTTCCTCAATAAATCCCGTGTTAAAACCACTTGCCCATGAAACTATGGGTTCGTATAAATACACAGCTTGGTTCATTGCGCCCCATAGAGCATTGTATGAGTATTTGCTCAGCCCCAGGGCTTGGTGATAAATTATTCTTTATTCCACCCTCTCTCTATACATAAATATTGATAGCGCGTTATGGAATGACCGATAATTTTCTCGCCTTGTGTGAAGAAACCTTAAGCAGTTGTTTGGAAAATAAGATTGTGATAGATAGTAATGGGATAATATATATTTTTCATATTTTTGCCGCTTTTGATACGATTTTTTAATTATTCGGTTGATTTGTAACTATGTAATAAGTACAAGATAATGAATGGATCCACTTGTGATGATCATGAAATGAAAACAAACATCATGAAATTTGGTAGTTTAGACACTTCGTTCCAGTTTCCCACTTCCCGCCGATTTCTGGAGGCATTGCGTATTGAGTGGTGGATTTCAATTTGCTTTGCCTCGTTACCAAAGTGAAGAAATAATAATATTTAATATTTCATTTCCTCAAGTGGAAATCGAACCACAAGTTATCGCATTTACAGTCATAGGCCCCCGCGCCTTAACTGGCCCCACTGGTCTCACATAAATTAGATGACAACATAATATTAAAATGTATTTTTCAATATCTTTCTCTCATCATAATAATAGATTTCCACTATATACAGTGTGAAGCTTAAGAAAATAATAAATAACCATTAGAGATGTTTTATTTCTAAGCCTTACTTCAGTAGCAGGAGTAAATTTACTTAACTTAAAGCTAATATTATCGAAAAAAAAAAACAATAGAGACAGAATCACATGGCCGTAAATTAGTGATAAGATAAGTAAATCTAAACAAAAATATTCTCTCGTGTGGAAATCGAACCCACAACCATTAGTGCAAAGGTCTCACGCAGCAGCAGCAGCAGGCCACGGTAGGGTCAATCAATTTATATTTTTCCTTTTCCTTCCCTTTTCTAAAATACTTTCCTCTAAATGACTTACAGCACTCAAGTAATTTGACATCATAAAAAATCGATATCCCAGTAATTTGCAATTCAATGGGATTGAATTAAACGCTTGTTACGGAACACTTCAATACGCGACGAACAAAACGTCGCCCGTAATGTTGGACCAGTTAGAGGTTTTGGAGATATGGCAGATGAGAAAAAAAATCGTGCTAAAAGAAATGTATGTATATAAGTAATGCTATTGTTTTGCGAAATAACGCCGTGACGTTGTGGCACAACAGTGGTTCTGGTTTTGATCCCTTATGAGCAAAAGATTGTAGAAAAAATGCGGGGTTCAGTTCCGCCATTCAATACGCAATATGTCGAAACTGAGCAGAAAATTGGGAACGGAGTAGCATAGCACTACGTAACCTCAAGCGAAAAAAAGCGTGAAATTGCTTTTCAATATTATGTTTCGTATTTAATAATGTGGACCAATAATATAACTTTAAATAATCTTTTTACTTATTCTGTAAAATATAAGAAATGCCTGAAATACAAATGCACCTATTTACCAACCAAAAGTTCATTCATCAGGTCAGGTCATTTAAATTATGTTATATCATAACTAAGACTTAATTAAATATCTTAGAGCACGTAAGAATATCATTTAAGGAACGTTTCATATTCATAAAATTATAATTTCTTTAATTAAAGTTCTCAAATGAATCAGCTCGACGCATTTATTGCCACGTAGCTTATATTTTACATTTTTAGTACTTTACATTCATAGTGTTTTATTTTCAACTTCACGCTGTATCTCGCATATAGCAAGACAGGCAGAGGGAGCCTAGTGTCAAGACACTCTGTTCTCTTTCCACTGCCCAATTTTGAAATATTGCGTGGCGGGACATAACGCTTTGCTTTGGTTTTGTTCCCAGAACAATGTAATAAACATAATAAACATTCCGCCGAGTGGGAATCGGACCCGAATATTTTAAATTTTTGTTGTTAAAGATCTATTATTATTTGGTTTAGTTTAATATGAGAATTGCCGACACAATGTTTAATGCTGCTATCGTGAAAAGGAAGAATATCAAGTATGCTTATAACAAAAATCAATTGTAACAAGCATGTAAAAATTCTACGTAGCCTTAATAAGTAAGTATGGCTTAATTGTAACCAAACGCTTGGACTGCTTCCAAGAAGTGCGGGTTCGTGTCAGTTTTAAAATTCCACCCATTCTTCTATTTTCTAAAAAACCTTTTTTTCCTTTCCTCAGTGTGAAATAACATTTTAAAAAACTGTTAAAATAAACTAAGGTACTATATACAGCTGTCTGTCTATTTGAACAAATTTTACTGTATCATAACATTTACCATAAATATGCTTCAAATGCACAACAAACCGTAGAATCACTGTGCATAATTCCCCCAGGGAAACATAAAATGAACCTTATAATACTAAAAAATAAGGCACAAAATGTATTTTCCATAAAATTCAATTTAAAACTGGTCCATCTCCAGGGATTTAGTATTAAATTGGATTGCTTTCTGCAAGTTTACATTTGCATAGACAAAGATGTAATGTGTTAAGCTAAATGCAGTAGGGGAAGTCAGTGTTTAAAGAGAGAAAGAAAGAGAGAAAGGGTGTCTTATTGTTTACTAGCTCTTACCCACGGCTTCACTTGCCTGGTTAATTTATTGCATGTAGACATAACACATCTAAGAGACCGAGGCCAGCCTGTACAACCTTCCACGATAAATAGAAACAAAAAAAAATAATCAATTCATATCAGTATCTCCGAAGATTAGCAGGTAATCAAAATAATTGTTCAGCTTGAAACACTGTGTGTTAAGTGGTGGAACTTAACGCCGTGACTTCTTTTGTTACAAGACGAAATGAAAATAATTAATTATACTGAGTGGTTGTCGAGCCGAAATCCGTCGCGTTCATTATTAAATCAGTAAAAATGAATGCGCTATAATAATAAGTGCTAAATTGATTTTTTTATCTATTTACATTTACATAAGGAAAAACAGCTTCTAATGAAAATGTAACAATGTTTCAGTAGAAAAGAAAGATAAATTGAATTGTGATTTATAAAAGTTGTTTATTTTTTTTCTTTTGTAAATTTTTTCTTTATAGCGTCACGCTTTATCCCTAGCGGGGTAACCAGAAAGAAAGAAGCGTTGAGTTGATTTCTGCATACCTCTGTCATCTCGTTCAGTGTCGTCTTCCTCCTTATACATGCACTCTAGTGGGACCTCTTTTTACGTTACCTTCCTCCAGTATGTTCCCAAAGGTTAACCGTATCTTCTTCCTGCTTCTCTTAGCGTTTACTCCTGTTTCATTAATCTTTAAACTGATATTTGAGAAAATATTTATTCAGCCCTAATCTTTTTACGACATAATGAGAACTTATTGTCATGACTCTCCGCTCTTTGCCTTTCGCTCAAGTTCATAACCTGTTAAGTGAAGTAACTTAATTCCGTAACTTACCTTATTAGGCAAATGAAAATATTTTATATCCGTCCTATCGAACCTACAACCGTGTGGTTTACAGTCCGATGCTGCCATATTGCGCAAATGTAGCCTTAAATCGGGTCTTAGCTTACATTTTCTTAATCACTCACTTTGCTCTAACTATATCCGCTTTAAAAAAAGAGAAAAATTAACAAGCGAGAATTTATTCCACTACTTTGAGACGTAACTAGCTACCCAACACCATATTTTCTCTCAAGAAACGAGGACAACGATATTTACGTTAAAAAAGTTAAAAAAATCCTGGAAATATCCTTGAAATATTTTAAAAGTACTTTTCTTCGGCCTGCGTAAAGTATTTTAGTCTACTTTTACTTATAGAATTAAAGTTAATAAGCTATGTCATCTACATGACTTAAAAACAAACTAACTATAACAAATGTGAATTAAGAAAAAATATTCGATAAAAAATTCATTATACAAAAGCTGTAATTCTTTACATGGCATTCCAATATTTCGATTTAAGATTTAAAAAACATTCAATCTACACAGCAATTTAACCCTTATTTGCTAATGAATAAATATAATTTTCCTTTATCGAAGTTTGCATATATTTTTGTGCACGATAAATGCCAAGGAAATTGCTACTTACAAGGACCTCTCTCAAGTTCCTTTTATTGGTGCCGATACAAATCTGAAAAGATTCCATTTTCTTTCATATGGACGTGAATTTTAAACGTAATTATAGTGAAAGTTACTTTTTTAATACAATTTTTATACAGAATCTATGCTAATAAAGTAAAGAAAATGGGGAACGGAGTGTCTTAGCACTAACTTCCTTCTGCCTATCCTGATGTGTGTGGGATACAGTGTGAAGCTGATTTTTATCTATATTAATATTATAAAGCTACAAATATTTTGTTTGGTTGAACGTGCCCAGGAGTACTGGTACTGGTACTGGTTCGTATCGAAAAAATATTTTTGTTTCAGTCTTTTTTTAAAGGAGGGCTACAGAGTATATCACACGACGTTGATCGTTTCGATGCAACCCACTTTACATGTAGTCAGACAAGCAGGTGTCAGGACATTAAATTAATTAATTATAGCGTAATATAAAAAATATATATTTAATTTTTTTTAAATTATATTTAAAAAAAAATAAATATATATTTTTGTAATGTAGTATATAAATTATCATTGCTGCTGCTGTAAGCAGGATATGAAGGATTTTGATCAAACTTTCTATATTACAGATGTATTTTTTAGCTTTACGCTGTATCCCGTACATAGCAGTCCTCTATAATCCGTCCAATTTCTAAAATATTACGGTGTTGAGTTGCAGAGCTCAACACCGCGCTTTGTCCGCAACTAGAACGACAATTTTCCGAGTGAAAATCAAACCTACAACCACCGCATTGACAGTCAGACGCTATGCCACTGTACAATATTTATTAATTAGTTTTTATAAAAAAATATAATAAAATCATAGTTTTACATGAAAGAATTAAAAATAACCAAAACAGAATGCAAACAAACAAACACACGAATATAAGAGGAGCTTACATATACTCGTACATACATACATGAAAATACGAATAAATTTCATCGACATCTTATTTGGAGTTAGAAAAGTTTTTAAGCCCAACACCCTACCCAGGGGACTAAACGACCGTCGACCGTCCATTTACATAAATCAGAGGGTACCCAGATATAAATCTTGAAATAAATAAGTTTATTAAAGTGTTTCTTATGAAAACTCAATTTTCACTTGATGTGTGATTGTGATGTTTCTTTTTAATTTCACGCTTTTTACAGCAGGTTAGACAGAGGGAAGTTAGTGTTAAAATAATTTGCACCTCAATTTCTGCCAAATTTTTGAATTGCGTGTTGAGTGACGGAACTCAACGCTGTAGTTTGTCTAGTTTCCAGAGATAAAAATAACAAATAAAAATAATTCATTCTTTTGAGTGACAATCGAACCTTCAACACTTACTGTCGAGATTCAGACATCCTCCATTATTATGGCTTCACTATCATCATGTGACAAAATTACTAATGAGCTAGCTATTTTTAAAACAAACATCATTTCGTTAAAAAATATCAAAAATATATGTTAGAAAAGTAATATTCTTGTGAAATATTTTCTAAAATAATAAATAATATGAGATAAAATATTATTTTCCAACTTGCATTTAGAAGTCATACTTGTTCTCTAGAGAAAATTGTTCTTAGAGGTCAGAGTAGACGTGCGCATTGCGCATGGCTGAAGTAAGACAGTTATAAATTACATAGTGTATTTATTACTTGAATATAATTCATTTTATTCTTGTTATTTTAAAAATAATATTAAATTGAAAGCTTACAAATAATGAAAGTGGAATGGTGCGTCTGACAGTTTATTTGCTAGTTGTGCGATCCCCATTCAGTGATAAGAATTCTAGTAAAAATGTGGCAAGCAATGAAGCAAAACAACCACATAAGTTCTCCGCTTTCCACGGCTTTTAGAAAACGGAGTGTCTTAACTGTAGATTCTCTCTACTTATCTTGCTATATACAAGATAATCCTGTATTTAAACAAGTTGATTCAAGTAAAAATTGTACCCATAATGATTATGAGTACAAATACCCATACAATAACCATATTTTTGTAGAAATAGAATCTAATCTAAAGTCTGCGTCGCCACAACTAAAGCGGTCTGCGGTGAGTTTCAACAAACTGTATGGAAATTGTGAAGAGAGTTCGACTCTTGTTGCGTGTTGCTGCAGTGACTATAAATTTTGTGAGAATATTAGTAGCTATATGCAGTAACTTTCTAGATATATATTGAGAGAAATATAACATTAATTTAAAAAAAAAAGATTTGTGAAGTATTATTAGTATTAGTGATTGATAAGGGAGATCACGGTCGTCCTTCTAGAACAAAGTACCGATGATGCTAGTGAAAGTGCATGTTATTAGAATAGTAGTACTAGTGTTAAGACACTAGGTTCACAATTCTTTTTACTTACATTTCATTCCCCCGGGTAGGAATCGAACTCACAACCATCGCGTTTACTCTTGTGCTCAGCAGCACGACGGCCTTTGAACTCACAATTTTTTTTCATAAAAAATAAACTTTTTCCACACACCCTGTACATAAAAATATGTTTACGATATATAACACACACTGTATACAAGTCAATTACAGCTTAGATATAAATAACGCCATCGTAAATTCTAATACATCACATTTGTCAAGATTTATTTGTATTTTATGGGTGAACGCTGGAGACAGGATAAATAGGTTTCCCGCGATGCACTTTAGAAAAATAATAGCTTTATGTTTTAGACGTACGAGTAGAAAGTAGTATGGGGAGAATTATTGTTAGACTATTATAATACTCTCTAATGCTTAAATTGTTACAGGCAAGCGTCGTCTTGAGTTCCGCCGCTCAACACGCAAAATCTTCAAATTGGTCAGACAGTGAAGGATGTTAGTCTTAGCACTCACTTGTTTACCTTTTTATACCGTGATGACCGGGAAAGTTGATTAAAAATATTTTTTATAATGAAAAAAATATACATTTTTATAAATGTTAAGCAGAAAAATATCATTGCACATTTAAATTTGTAAAGTCGTTTTTCCTACAGTCATGAGTCAATTGGTACGGAATCTTTATTAAGCGAGTCCTACTCGCACCTCACCGGTTTTTTATCTATGTAATATCAAAAAATTGAAAAGAAAGTAATTTCAAGGTGAATTTATAAATCTTCGTTCGGCCAGAGATATTATTTTCATATATATTCTTTGCAGGTCATTTGTCAACCGCGACTTACTATTGTAAGGCTGGCTTCATACTCATATAGAACCACTGCAAGAATTAGGGCTATATTTCTTAAAAGTTGAATACTAGACTTATTTATATTTGTTATTTTTAGTTTTAAGCTATAAGGAAGGGTTGTTAAGACACTTCGCTCTTTTTTTTTCTTCCATCGTCAACTCAAAGTCGTTATTTTATCGTTAAAAAATATAAATTATTTTTTGTCTGCACACTCGCTAATGAATTCAATCCTGAATAGATTAAAAAGCGACAAATTTTATAGTAAAAAGAGCATTATTTTATAATACCTAAAACTGATGATTTTTTACTTTTTTCGTAAAATTAATAAAGCGGCAATAAATTTTGCAAATTGCGATGACATTGGGTTGTAGTGTAATTAGTTTATAAATAATTAATATCTGAGACGATTGTGGCTGTGAGTTTGATTTCCACTTGGGGAAATGAATTATTTCTATATGCTCTGATAAAAAAGACAGCGTGACGTTGAGTTCCACCAGTCCTCCACTCGACACGCAATGCTCAGAAAAAAAACAACAAAGAGCGCGTAAGGTGTCTTAGCACCATTTTTTTTCTTTCGGATTTCTCTGGCTATACTGAGGCATACAGTGTGAAGTTAAAAAAATAAAAATACGTATATATACTACCCATCCACTATATTATTTTATATCTTAAAACAATAAATATAGCTTTATTTTTCTTATTCTTTATCAGTAATACGTTTTCTCGTATCCTTAGACGTATTTCACGGTATCGTAGCTCTCGTCTCAGAGATTATCTTGGTCGGCGAATCCAACTTTATTATATTAGTATTAGTTTGAAATGTTGAAAATATATAGGAATGCTACCAAACTTAAATGTTTAAAGAGTTAGATTTAGAAGGAAAACAAGTTTCCTTTTTTTTGTATCCCGTAAATAGTAAGGTGTGTAGAGGGAACCTACTTTTTTTTTTTTGTTTAGAGGGAACACTTTTCGTTGAATTTTCGAGGCTTTACATGTTGAGTAGCAGAAATCGTCGCGCTTTGCCTTGGTAAAAGAAATGAAAATATTGACAAATTATAGTTAATTTTCCTAAAAGTTTATCGAACACACAACCATGGTATTTACAGTCACACGCCGCGCCATAGTGTTTATCACTGGTTCGGAAGGCAGTTCGGCTGAAAACTGTTTTCGAATTCAAATTTATTGTTTTATTTTAATGTGAGAAATCTATTATTGGTGATATCTACCGACTAAACTAATTTAAATTTAATTTTCACTATTGTATTTTGCCAAGCTTTCCATTTAGTTATCATTTTATTTAAATTTAATTTTACTTGAATATTTAGCTACAATATAACTGTTTTATTTATTTGGCTTAAACTTTAATTTTCAGTGAAAAGATATTATCTTTAATATGATAATATTATTAGAAAGAGACAGTACAGTAATTCATATTAATAAATATACAATAGTGATGTTGAAGCGGGCGAAGCCACGATCGGTCGCTAGTTCTTAAATAAATATGTCTGTTTTTCGTATATTCTATAAGAAAATTTCTATCTAGTTTCTCAATGTTATCAGAGCAACCGAAGCAAAAACTGATGATGGCCCGCAATTTATAAAAATAAGAAAAAGAAGGAAAGTATTTAGTTTTCAATTTGATCAAAGATCAATCACAATACAATCACTTCTAGATTCAATTAATGAGATTCTATATAATGTTTTAGAACAAAGGAATGTTTGATTTTTTTTCATATTTCTTTAGCAAACTATATGATTTTTTTATCTCCATAGTTTTTCTCTTTTTTCAATTTTAAATACAGTCGTGCATTTAAGTTTCCCTCATAATACTTATAATATTTCCATTTGAAAAGAGAAATTTTATATGTTTCTCTATATTCATTAATTATATTTCAAGTGCAATATATTGTTGTTATTGTTACAAATCTAACTGTTAATGCGATAGTTCTATAATCATCGAACCTACATACACATGTCACATCCCCACTTGGGTAATGACAATACTTAACTGTTAATTAATGATAAGAAACAATTACTATTTCAATAAAAAAAAACTGAAAACATCTAGGTATATATTATAAAAAGTTTCACGCTGTAAAACGCATATAGCAGGGACTTCAGAAGGAATTTATTGTTAAGACATTCCGTTTTCTACGCACCGCCCAAGTTCTCTGTCTTGTTACAATATCTAGTGCGAAGAAATGAAAATAATATATTTTCCCAAGTGAGAATCGAACTCACAAACGTCGTATCACGTCATGCCACTGCGCTATGATAGACTATTTATATTAAAAGTTGGTTAAGTAATACAAAAGATGCTCGTCTCTAAGGAAATCCAAAACAAAAGTTTGGCAAATAATAATTACTTGGCGAACTAAAGCAATAAAAAGAGAAATAGGTAGGTACTTGTTCTATGAAATAATCATACAAATGTTCACTGCGACGCGACGTCTTGTTAGTATCTTGTTAAAAATGTTCTTTAAATATTATTTTGTCATTTTAAGCAGCTTGGTAGTAAACGAAGTCCTTATAATATTTTTGAAGCCATGGTACTGGGTCTCATGGAAAACACGATGGTTGTTAACTCAATTCTTTCTCTGGGAAATTAATTATTTTTATTACCTCGCTCTAATAACACGACGGCTTAGAGTTCGGACATTAAACATGGAATATCTCAAAAATTAAGGGGAAAGTGGGGAACGAAATGTCTTAGGTTCCCTCAACCTACCTTGTCTCCTGCGGGATACAGCGTGAAACTAACAAAACAAATAACAATATCTACATCTACCAAAGATTTCCAAGTGAAAACTTTTCGGAACACAACGCTCTTGTAATAATTGCTCAGAAAGTAAAGTAATAACAGACTTTGTGAGATGAAACAATTACGTGTATCTCTCCCACAAGAGCCATGTGGTGCTTGGAAGAATTGGGCAACTATTGTTATTATGTTTTGTAGTTCCCAGAAGAAATTACTTTTATAATATTAGATATTATGTAGATATATTAACTTTACGAGGCCGTCGAGGCACAAGCGTGCGACTGTAAACGCAATCATTTGTGGGTTCGATTCCCATATTAGAAAAACATAGTTAATATTTTCGTTTCCTTCTGGTCACGAGACAAAGCGCGGCGTTAATTTCTGCCATTTAGCACTTAGTGCCTCCTATATTTGGCGCAAAGTGGGCAAGAGAGTGTCCTAAAAAGAACGATGTGTCTTAATAATAGGTTCTCAGCTCCCCCTACCTACTGTGCTATGTGCAAGAAAAAATAAAATAAGAAGCTGTCGTAACGCAGCAGCATAAAGTCTGACTAAAAACGGAATCATTGTGGTTTTATTTCTACTCGGCGGATGAATTATTTTGATGTTCTTGCTCTTGTAACAAGATTAAGCGCGGCGTTGATTTCCGCCATTCAACCTACAATGTCATGAAAATTGGGCTGTACGAAGGGAAGAGAGTGTATCGTCACTATACCTCCGCTGTATATTTATTGCTTTTTATAGAAAGAGACAGTGAACAAAAAATCCATTTAAATAATCGATATCAAAAATAATAAAGCCATTGCTAGAGTACTAGCACTAGAGCAGTACAAAATCGTTAACACGAAGTCACTGGATCAATTTTAAACGATTAACTTTCAATATGTCCTGAACAATCAAAAGTAATTAGTGAAAGCACCGAATCTGGCGAATAAAAAAATTCCATTCCCTTTGTTAAAAAAAATTCATCAGCCCCAATTCCAGGACACTTGAGAAAAATCTATTAAACGAACGCAGCGTTTGATGATACGTAAGGCTCTATGTTCATTTCTAAATATTTTTAAATCATTTTTGAAATTATTATAACTATACTATATGGGATTTTTGTTATAAATAAAACAGTATTTTATATGAATATATCTAGTGCAAAGGTATATAAGCTCTATTTTATTAAAAATATACCTTATATTTTTAATAAAATATATAAGTTACTTATGATTTCGGTTTTCTCTTTAATTTCACCAATCATTATAATATATAGCAAATATTTATAAAAGTGTTATACGATTAATTTAAAACAACACAAACCGATAGATAATCTTAATCTGGATAACAACATGACTCCAGCCTTATAGAACTTCCAATTGGAAGTTCGACGGAAACACGCAATATGCTGTCGATAATCTGTGAACCAATTTAGGGATCATTTTTTATATCCGTCTGGGGTCAACAGTCCCTTCACACGGCAGAACCAGCTTCTCTGTTAAATTGAATTAGCTCGATCCGTAGGCCTGGTCACGGTCTGAAAGAACGTTTTCAATACTCCTTATTGAACCATTAGGTGTAATGGCTTCAACAATAGAGCATTACAATTTGTCTCATCGCGTCGTGTATCGGCTTAAATCAGACATCCGCGGAGAAAGACAAAGTGGATCTTATTTAGAATGTGGCAAAGTGTTTTTTTGGACGCGAGAGTGTCCGATGGTGTTCCAATTGAGTTTATCGCCGGATATTGCAAAGTGGTCGTAGTTACACAATGTGTCGGGAGGCATTGATGTGACCGGCTGCGGGATTGCGGCCGATTGTGTTCGGTACCAAACCGAAATTAATTTTATTAATTGCCACATTGAGTCCAGGAGCACTCGGCGTTACAGAAACGAATTTCAGTGCGTCCATTTGTATACATGTACTTTGGAACTGAAAACGACCATTAAAATTAAGCTTGGGTGGAAATGATTTAACCGCACATTATTGACTAAAGTAATAAAAAGTAGGATTTTAAATTAATCAGTTTTGGTATTGTTTTAAAAGCCATTCGTACAACGCCATTTTATGCATGAAAAAACTTACCTGGTGGACATATGCATTCTGCAACATCTCTGGTGTCTCGTTTCAGAATTTCTTCTCTTGGTTGATGAAAGGTGAAGGCTGTATCTTCTACCTGCAAGTGCCATTCTTCCAATCGCTTGAGGCGTTGCTCCAAACGTTGCTGTCTTACTAAACTGTAGCCACAGATTATCAAAGTAAACGCACAGAAACACCATTGCACTACACTATTTAAACAAGATTTCTTCTCACTAGAGTTTCCCATTTTCAAAGATCTATTTGCACCATTTCACTGTCCAATCCATCAAGGAACTACTCTGGGAAACCTGCGATTTTCCAAATTTTGACTATGAAAAATCTTAATTTTTTCTCCAATATTATTATTTTACAGTAATCGTATCGTAATCAAATTTTGGAACAGCTATATTTATATATAAGCTAATATATTTTTGTACCGTGTGGTCTTGCTAGACTGTAGAGAGCCACTGTGCGCGTACATCGGTCCCTCGGGAAAGGAAGTCGGCTGTCTGACGCTAACCGCCCTTCTAGTTGTGTCGATTAGTCGTCGAGTACCCTTCCGAACTTTGATAGACGTGTTACATTGTCACGGATGTTTACTGTTTAGCTGATTTTGGTGTTCAAACCCTTATTCTCGAACGGATTTTTTTATATAATTACACGTGATTTTCTATATTAAAAAAAATTGAAAATTCCGCTTTAACATTCAGATCATACTTGAGGTGGAGCTGATTGAATTTAACGAGTTTTATATGCCTTTTTGCGTTTAGCAGGTTTGGAGGAAAGCATAAAGTTTTATGACACTCTTTCATCCGTTCTCCGCCCGATTTCCAAACTTTGCGTTAGTAGTGAAATCAAAGTTGCACCTTGTGCTACCTTAGATAGAAGAAACAATTTAAATATAATCATTTACTCCGACTAGGAATCGTGGTTACAACAAAAAAGTTGAAATATATATAAAAAAAAATGTACATATAAATGTTTAATATTTGAAACGTATTAAGATTTTAATACAAAAATGGCGAATGTAGATGCGACACACTCAGTTTAGTATTTTTTTTTATTCTGGACCAACACCTAGGGTGTTGCGTTCAATTGGTTCCGCCTCTTATCACACAATGTATCTTAATTGGAGGAAATTGGGGAACTGAGTTCAAAGGGGCTTGTTTATCAATCATGGAAAATTTTGAAAAGGATATTTGCATTAATTTTGATAGATTGTTATAGATAATTGAAGAAACTGATTTACTTTATTTAAAAATTAAAAATAAAAAACCTTTTATTTCCCAATTAACAGTTATTTTACAATGTATGATTTTTTGCACTAGAACAGAAAAAAATCATACATATCAAATCAGCTTCACGCTGCATCCCGCACACGGCAGGGTAGGCAGAGTGAACCTAATGTTAAGACACTCCGTTCCCCACTTTCTGCCAAATTCAGGAGGCATTGCGTGTTAAATGCAGCAGGCAGAACTCAACGCTGCGCTTTGCCTTGACACCAGAGCGAAGAAATGATAATATAAATTTAAGTATCATATTTCATATACTTAAATGGGGATCGAACCTAAAACCAGTCTTTTTTACAATCACATTTTGTGGCCACGTGCCACGACTGGCCTCAATATATAAAAATATAAAATCGTATATAAGATAAATTTATTTCTAATACATTTTTTCTAATTAGATATTTATATAATCTATATAATGATTACTTATAACTTACAAATTTTCATTTCTAATTATTTATTTGTTTTAATGGGGAAGTTCCTCCCTTAGACCTCTCCCAAAGGTTGGCGCCGCTTTCGGTCCTATGCCATATGTATCCATTCTAGCCCTGCATTTTTTTATATCATGCTTCGATCGCATGACAGGTCTGCCTTTATGCCGCTTGGCCCATGGTTTCCGCCATAATATTACCATCTTTGTCCACCTATTATCTTTTAGTCGAGCTACATGTCCGGCCCATTTTCAGTTGCTTTTGTTTAAACATTTAGTTCTTTGTTACTCCAGATTAGCAAATTTATTAAAGATTCTAATATGGCAATAAAAATTTTGCGGGAAAGCGGATCACCTTGGTCTATTTCTATAGTAGAACTTGGCCCAATAGTTTTAAGCCTAACTCTACCATTACAGCTATTAGAAATATTTCTGAGAATCTTGATTCCTTTTCTACATTTTGAGCGGTTGAAGTTCCTCTTACTGTAAAAAATCTTTTTGATAGTCTATAAACGCTACATAATTACCAACTTTAAGGTATGTATGTGATCTATAGTTGAATATCCTTTCCTGAAACCCGCTTGTTCAATAGGTTGCTTTTGTGATAGAGCAGCTTATTCTCTGACTTTTTTTTGCAAAAAGTTTGTATATAATTTATGGGCCTGTAATTACCACTGATAGAGTGTGTTGAAAGAGTCCAAGATCATATTGAATAATTTTATCAAAGGGGCTTCTAGTATGTTATATGTATGAATGATATGTTATGTCGTTAATATTATCTGATCCCGGGCTTTTGTCAGATTTCATTTTATTTTTTACCGCCTCTATTACTTCTCTGCCTCTTATTGGATGTATGCCACTTTGTATTGGTGTATACGATACATGTTCCTCTTAAATAGCATCAGGTTTGCTTTCGGCGCTTTACAGTTGTTTGAAAAAATTTGTGACAATATTCATAATATCATTGCTATTGTGTTATATTTTACCTGCAGCCCTTAATAGTAGCCTGTTCTACTTTTTATTTGTTTCATGACTGTAATTACTATTCTGAGTGTCCTATGATCCAATGGATAGGTTATATTTAGAGTTTCAATGTTTTGAAATATTTGTGGTCGATTGGTCAATTTATAGTCGATTTCGATGACGAATTTTATATTTTCCACTTGGGGACCGCCATGATGATCAAATAAATTATATTTATAATCTAATCTAATCTAACTTCATATTATATCCCTAGCAGGATATTAAGGGAGGTCGAAGCGCCAAACGCTACGATTTCTGCATACCGCTTTCGCCTCGTCAATTTTCATCAACCTTTTCATACACGCCCTCAGGGGAGTCCTCCAGCTTTTTACGTGACCTTCCTCCAGTATCTTTGATACTGTCAACCGAGAATCCCCTTACCTCTCTTTTTTTCATCATTCATTCGTTCGACGTGTTGAGCACGTTTTTGTTCGTTCTCACTGTGACATCCTCCCACCTGCCATCCGCAATGAAGAGATACACTATCTCTTCATTGCGGATTCGATCAGCTAAGCTGACTGCGCATATCCTATACATCGCAGATGCGATCTCCTCAGCATTAATCTTTCTTTCATTCTTCTACTATAATACCCACGTTTCGCTGCCGTATAACAGAGACGGTACCAACACTGCATTGTGTACTGCCAAACTTGTAGCTGTGCTGGCGGCTATCTCATCAATGCAGCAATACGCATTTCTGCATCCATCCATCTCATGTTTTCCATTTCTACTGAACATACTTACTAAATATACCACTTCATTCATTTGTTCTAATATGTTACCATTAACACTGATCTTGCATTCTGTCTTTTCTTCATTTCTTTCAAATTGTAGAGCCATTGTCTTACTCGCATCCAGATTTAGACCATTATTATCACACTCTTCTTCCAAAGTAGTGACTAATGCCTGCAACTCGCATTCTGATCAGGCAATGAGATTGCATCATCTGCGTACAATAGGCAATTCACATTCAAGTCATCTACTTTCACTCTCGTGTCACCTTGTTTCACTCCTTAACAGTTATCTAAATACAAATTGAACAACCAAGCAGACAGGGCATGCTTGTTTAGCACCCGATTGGATGTCAAAGTAAGGTGACATGTCAGCTCCAACTTGCACGCAGGCTGAGTGATCTCTGTAAAGAGACTTTACAATCTGCCACAATGATCGCTCAAATTGTATTGTGATAGTATCTTCCATATGAACAAACCTCTTTATGATTATTCTTATATTATAAATAATCATAAATATTAATAAAAATAAATAAATAAAACCAGGAAACGTATTTAATTTAGCTATTTTATTAGAAAAAGTAATAAAACAAATTAGATCAACTATTTAATTTTTAAAATTTTTACAGTTTTAAAAAGACATAAGGGTTGTATAGTCGTTTCCTGTCAAATAACGTAATGTTAGCTTCCCCTAATTTGTGAGCTCGTTTAGTTTGCAACAAGCATTAGCATATATATTGCATATTAAGTGCACAATAATGACGGCGCGAGCTATTAATAATGCTGCTAGTCTTATAATCTAGTATTGTTTTATATTTAATACAATTTTATATCGAAATCCTCATAGCTTCACGCTGTATCTAGTAGCTCTGTAGCGGAGACGCTATACTTTGTCTTGTTGTTAACAGAACGAGGAAATGAATATAAATTGATATAAACATATAAACTTAAAATTTTTTAAACGTATTTACCGCATTATGCTAAATTGGCTAAAAAATATCTGTGACATATTACTTCATTTATTATATGTATATTGTATGCAATCTCTGTACATAAATTTAAGGTAAATGATATGCGAAGAACACGCCTAAAGTTGCAAAACTTAACGACAAGTAGCCGAATTCAATGCTAAACATTTTTTTTAAATGACTATGCAAAGGCAACTATGAAGTAAAGACGCAAGCGTGCAAATGTATGTGCGTGTGGTTCTATTCCAAATCGTTGGAATAAAATATTTAATGTTTTCTTTTCTTCGCTTAGTAACGAGGCAAATTGCGCGTTGATTTTCGCCACTCAACTCTTAATGCCTTATATTTAGAAAGGGGCTCAATGAAAAACGGAATATTTTAATACTGGGTTCCCAAGTTCCCTGTGCCTACACTGCGACATGCAGAATACAGTCTGAAGTAAAAAACAAAATCGTCAAAGTTAACAAAGATGCATAAAAACGCATTGAATTATCGTTTTCTATAAAGCAATGTACCCCTAGAATAAATCTTGTTTCTCGTCGTTGTTCAGATAGTGTGATAAATTACTATTTGATACTGAGTTGGAGCGAAATTTTATCGCCTCTAAGACTGGCTCATCCCGAGATTACTTATTCTTTGCTATTGTTTTGTTTTATTCTATAAAATTCAATGTTTGAAAGATGTTTGCAAAATTAATGTAACGATTTTTTTTGCTTCACAGTGTATCCCGCATTAGCAGAGTGCCTAGAGGAACCTAATATCGTAGTTTCACATTTTTTGCCCAATTTTCGGGAGATTGTGTGGATTGACGGATATATAGCTGGACACTCCGCTTTATATTATCACCAGAGCGAGGAAATGAAATTAATTCACCCCGAAGAGTGGGATCGAACCAACAATCGTCGCATTTAACATATCATAGTCTTATAAAGTTCATCCTTTTCTTTTTCTATTTGAACCAGTGGTTTCTGAGAATAGCTTGATCAGTCAAATAAACTCTTCAGCTTTATAATATTCATATTAGTTTAAAAGAAAGCTATTACATACAGCTAAAACTAACTATATCACAAATAGTAAGGACGGCGTGTGGGTGAAGTAACAGGAAAGTGAGTCGGTGGCGGAGCGAAGCGGAAATAAAACAAATTTCCTCTCACTCGTATCGGATTGACATCTTGCTTGAGTGGGTCACGCTTGTGGATGTGTGGGTAAATTAATTTTTATTTAGTTTAGTTTAATATTGTTGTAGTTTAATGTAAGTAAGATGTATGTGAGTATAGAAGTTGTTGTAGTAATAGAACTATTTCAATTATAACAATAAGCTTGTAACGCTAAGTTAAAGTAAGTTAGACCAGTATGAACGATCCTCGAAAATTTCGACAGTTGAAATTAAAAATATTCCATCTTCGCAAAACGAAAACACTTCCACGCTGGTTCAAGTAGTTAAAACAATTGGAGAAACGGTTCAATATCCGGTGCTAGACTCAGATATATTCCATATTCATCGTGTTAAAACCAAACACGCACCTGGTGGCATAATTGTCGCGAGATTTACATCTCAAATTACAAAAGATAATTTTCTTAAAGCAAGTAGAATTTACAATAAAGAACATAAAGATAAGAAGCTCTCAACAAATATTATCTCTTTGGCATATCCGCCCCGGCCTATATATATCTCTGAATCTCTAACAGCTAGAAATAGACACCTCCACTATCTTGCTCGCCAGTTTAGTAAAAAGTACCACTATGAGAACTGCTGGACTTCAAATGGAAGAGTGTACCTAAAACATAATGACAATTCATCTAGGATTTTAATTGAAAAGGAGGAGGATCTTTCTGTGTTGGTTCCTAAGTGACTATATGGCATTTTAAGAGTTGAAGTGG
Organism: Heliconius himera; assembly: GCA_021202915.1. Classification (NCBI taxonomy): domain Eukaryota; kingdom Metazoa; phylum Arthropoda; class Insecta; order Lepidoptera; family Nymphalidae; genus Heliconius; species Heliconius himera. The sequence goes on along the minus strand of JAJHJA010000377.1, from coordinate 59,928 downwards.
CAGTTAATTTTAGCTATAATAACTTTAAGTTAAAAATATATTTTTGTTATATGATATTTGTACTTGTTTTATATAATATTTACACACATTGTACAACATGCTTTGATATAAACTCCACATCACAACACAATTGTACTTACTATACCCAAAATACTACATATACTAATTATATACTGAACAAAAAACATAATATTTATTATTATTTAATTAATGCATCCTATTTATGTATACAGCAATTCTATTTACTCAGTTATAAATCAATTCATATTTTCTGCTTTACTTTCAAATATTACAAATGGATTTTTTTATCATATCTAGAGTTTTCAGTAATTTATATTGTGCTTAAATTATTCATCTTGCGAATATCTTATTTCCCTAAGCCTCTATTGTTTTTTTCACATACATTAAATTACAGTTACTTTCTTTTGTTATTATACAAAGTTATTAACATTTTTACTACTGCATTTGTTTTAAAATTTTATAATCAAAATTCGATTGTCATTTGAATAAGCTCAACAAACAAATTGATTCTCTTACTGTAGCAGAGTTTGGAGTTTGTAATATTGATGATAGTTCAAAGCTAATTCAAAGTACAGAGCCTACTCTCAAAGTTATATCACAAAATATTAGAAGTATTTCGCGTAATTTTGATTCATTCCATTCATTATTAATACGGTCTAAAGTTGATTGGGATATTATAATTTTGACTGAATGCTGGCTCATGTCATCTCATTTGGTTCCCCTCCTAGATACTTATAGCTCAGTTGTTACTATGCGTAATTTAAGCCAAAATGAGGGAATCACTGTTTACTATAAAGAAAAATATAATGTGGTTCTTAATGAGCCAGTCCTTTGTGACGCAAATTGTTTATCTTTAGTAATTAATAGCAACACAGTTATCATTGCTATATACAGACCACCTGCTATCAGAGATACTACTGAATTTTTCAAATCTTTAGATCAATTACTAAAAAATTGCTCGAAATTTCAAAATATTATCTTAGCAGGTGACATTAATATCAATATTAGTATAGACAACGATGACCCACGTTCCCAAACTTATTTGGAGCTACTTGCAATGCACGGTATGCTTCGCCCGCCCGTACGCATCGCTTACCAACACGCATAAAAACTTGCTTGGACCATATTGTCCTTAAAACACGCCTACCTGCATATTGCTTCGTGGCTGAAACCTCTGTTACAGATCATGATACAGTTATTTTATTTCTTAAAATCAACCTTAAAAATACGCCTAAATTTAAATATACTAAGATTATTGATTATAATAAACTTGATTCTTCTATAAAATCTCTCGATTTTTCTCCTTTGTTTACCTACTGTGACGTTAACCTTGCAACAAATTTTCTTCTTTCCAAAATTAGTAATGCTTTGGCCTCACATACCAAAATAGTAAAGTCTTCGTGTCGGAAAATGACTCTCAAGCCATGGATGACTCCTGGACTGTTGCGCTGTCTTAAAAACCGAGATAAACTCCATCAAAAATCGAAAAAACATCCAGATAATGAAATACTTACGATAACCTTCAAAAGATACAGAAATTTTTGCAGTAGCTTATTAAAAAAAATTAAACGAGACTATGACGGTAACAGGCTTACTAACGCGCCTAATAATAAAAAACTTTGGGAAGTTATTACATCCATAACTCACACCCATAAACATCAAACTAAAGCAATGGACCTAATTGATCCTAAATTACCTCAAGCCTCCATAAATTCTATAAATACATTTTTTGTTAATACGGGAAAGGATATAGCAGCGAATATACCAGTAAAGTTCCCTATTAGCAAAGTACTTACGAATTTACGAACTAATCCCCAGTCTTTTGGTCTTATTCCCATAGATGATAAAGAAATTAAATCACTTATAATTAATCTCAAAAGTGACTGTGCTGTTGGTCGAGATGGTATATCCAATTTGGTGCTTAAGCGCTATGCTGAAATCCTAACACCTACACTTACTTTTCTATGTAACCTCTCTTTTGAAACTGGTACTTTTCCTGCGGAGTTCAAGCTGGCTGAGATTATTCCTATTCATAAAAATGGTTGCAGGGACCGTGTCACTAACTTTAGACCTATTTCTATACTTACTTCATTTTCAAAAATTCTTGAACGCTGTATAAACACACGTATTATAACTTTTTTGGAAAAAAATTGTCTTCTTTCAAACTCTCAATTTGGTTTTAGATCCCAAAAGTCTACAAGTGATGCTGTTCTTGAGCTAACTAACTTTATAGTGACAAATATGGACAGCAAAAGAAAAGTTTTAGCTGTGTTTTTGGACTTGGCTAAGGCTTTCGACACAGTCTCTGTACCTTTACTCATTGGTAAACTTGAACGTCTTGGGTTCCGTGGCATGCCGCTGAACCTCCTTACAGATTATTTAACAAATAGGTACCAAAGAGTTAGAGTCGATAATTTTATTAGTGAGGATCTCTTGGTTGATCGCGGAATTCCCCAGGGCAGTATTTTGGGCCCCACTCTCTTTCTTACTTATGTCAATGATCTATGTGATTTACAACTCAAAAATGGAAAAATTATTGCATTTGCTGATGATACTGCGTTACTTTTTAGTGCCAATTCTTGGGACGAAGTTTACGAATCTACCCAATCAGGGCTAAACTCTGTCTCTCTTTGGCTAACTAAAAATGAACTAAAACTTAATGTGAATAAGACAAAGTATATGCATTTCTCGATCTCGGTAAATCCCAAAATTGAACTGCCCCCATTAGTAATTCATGCTTGTAACACTACTTACAATAATAACTGCTCTTGCCCATCCTTGGATAATGTTAGTGTAATTAAATATTTGGGAGTTTTAATAGACAGCACACTTAGTTTCAAATATCATATAGAACAGCTTGCAGAGAGAACTCGCAAACTAATTTATGTTTTTAGGAAATTAAGAAACGTTGCAAATCCTTCAGTCCTAAGAACGGTTTATTGTGCCCTATGTCAGTCAATACTTTCCTACTGCATTACATCGTGGGGTGGTGTTTCTAAATCAACTCTAATGACGATTGAACGTGCTCAAAGATCTGTTTTAAAAACAAGTTACTCTCTTCCTTTTCAATATCCCACTTCGGCTTTATATAAACACTGCAATGTATTAACAGTTCGTCAATTGTTTGTATTATATATCATCCTAAAGAAGCACTCTGTAACTATCTATGATTCCAAAAGTACAACGGGTACCAGAAGAAAAAAAAATGTTTGTCCTTTAAGCAATTTTAAAACTAATTTTTCTCATAAGTTCTATCCATTCCTTGGAGATTTATTATATAATAAAGCAAAAATGTACTTATCCATATACTCTGTGCCAAAAAATAAATGTAAAAAGCTTGTAACGGATTGGCTTAAATGCTACAACTATGATGAAACTGAGAATTTATTCGTAATTCCTAAATAATATACAGATACGTACATCACACGCTCACATACTCACATAATTACATATACACTCACACGTATACACACACATACATACTCACACACACATACACACACACGCACACACACATTCATGCACTCATTCCTATGCACACACACACATATACTAATATGTGAGTTTAAATTAATTATAAATATATACTAAATACTAAAGATAATTCTAAGGTCTATACTGTTAATATTTTTCCATATCTGAAACCACTCTCGTTGTAGATTATGAAGGGGTGAGTGCCTGGTGATCTGTAAAACAGGTATATACCCAGTATGGACACCAGTCTCTCACATTAGCTTTTTAATGTTCAGCACTGGTTTCTTTGTCAAATATGTATTTTTTGTGACCAAGCTTTGTGAGATGAAAATAAAGATTTATTTATTATTATTATTATTATTATAGTTATCGTCCCAAGAAAAATATGAATCCTTTATGGGTCTGAGTATGTCTGACCTACGTGTTTGTCATAAAATTCCGTAATTTACTTTAACTTTGCCACCGTTCAAATTGTTTAGAGTAATTGTTAAAATAAATAACATCACGCCGTATCCCGCACACAACAAGGTAGGCAGAGGGAACTTAGTGTTCAGACACTATATTCCCCACTTTCCATCGAGTTCTAGAGGCATTGCATGTTGAGTGGCGGAACTTAGCGCCGCGTTTTGCCTCGACACCAGAGCTAAGAAATGGAAAAATAAATACATATTTCAATTCCCTGAGTGGGGATCGAACCCACAAGCAGTTGATTTTACAGTCACACTTTGTGCCCCTGCGTCACGACTGACCTCAGTAGAGTAATTGTTAAAACGATTAAATTATATCAACTAGAGGCCAACATCAATTGGAAGTAAAATGTTATGTAGAGACCATACATAGTATTGCAGTGTGTAGCCGTCTAGGCAAAGAGCGGCGTTGAGATCCGCCAGTCAACACGCAATGTCACGAAAATTAGACGGTAAGTAAAAGTTGTGAATGAGACCTTTCAACTAATACGAGATGAAGACAATAAAATAGTTTAAAAATCAAAACTTTACAGAGAAATTCTCAAAATGAGAACAAGATCCCAAGCCCCAACGATAACAATATTCACTTCAAATGCACAACTTCCCTTAAATCGTCTAAAAGGATAATAAAATAGCGACTTGTCTCAAAACGATTCAATTCTAAATTCCGATATCCAATAGCCAAAGTTGACGAAAAACCGAACAGTTTTACATCACAAAGACGTGTTTGGTAAAAAGAATATCGTACATTACATCGTCATTGGAAAGAAAATTGAACCTTATTATAAGTTGAACAAAGTTTGATTTTACTTAAAATATTATGGGTTGGATCATGAAATTGAAATAAGATATAATAGATCTTATTGCAATGGATATATAGGTTAAAATCGTATTTGGTTTCCTAACATAGAGTTCTTAGTTAGCTCACCAGACCGGGTAATGCTGATAAAGGCCGATTCTCGTTTTTTAATCGAATTACCCGTCCGAGTTCGTTTACTATTTGTTACTCATTTACCTTCGGCCACGCCATTTTGATTTTTAATTGGTTTTTTCGTGTAATTGGATTATATTTTACATATGTACTGGTATAAAGGTAAAATTATCTTATTTGTGAGCTTTAAAGTACAGGGCTGATTGTAAACGAAATGATTATGGAGTCCCAATCTATAAAGCGGCATTAAGTTCCGCCACTAAACATGGAATGGTCCGAAAATTGGGCGAAAAGTGTCTTGACACTACCTTGTCGTTATAATGGAAGTAGATAGTATTACTTTACACTAAGGAAAAGTCACGTTAATATAACCAAAGCATAATAGTTTGGTTTTTATAAAAACATTCGTACAATGGGAATTTTAATCGACGACCACAGATTGGTAATAGATTCTATATATTTGCGTCACTTTGATAAATGTCTAATAGGTAATTATTTAAATATTAAGTCATAATGAATCTAGGACAAAAAAATTATTTTATTTTTTCAATGCCCCAAAACCAAAACTTTTTTTATTTATCAGAAAGCAAGCTCTCTTTGTTTTTTATTTTTTTAAACGATTTTTTGATGTTAAATAAAAATATTTTTGATAAAATATATAAAAAAAATAATAAACCGCCGCATTTTGGCAATCATCGAATGTTACTTATGTAGATAATTAAATTAAATGTAAAAGTCTTCCAAAACAAAACTAATAACATTCTCTCAATTCAACTGTAACCATTATCTTTGTAAAACGACACCTCTGATCCCAAACATGTCCTTAACGAGGGTAAATTAAAATTCCACACCCGTTTTACAATACAGTGGGGTGGGTACCTACCATGGACAGTATCTGAGAGACAAAAGCTTTTATTTTTAATGCATATTTTTGGTTATTTATTCGTGCCGCTGGGGCACAAACGTGCTACTGTAAACGTGGCAGGTTGTGAGTTCGATTTCCATTCGAGGAAATGGAATATTTAGTATTTTCATTTCCTCCCTCTGCTAACGAGGCAAAGCGCGACGTCAAGTTGCACTACTTCGCGAACACTGTCAAAAATTCGACAGAAAATGGAATGGAAGTGTCTTAATGAGAATGAGTGTCTCTACTGGGTTCCCTCTGCCTACCCTGCTATGTGCAAGATGGAACGTAAATCTAAAAAATATATTTATAAAAAACTTATTGAAGAATGAAACCTTCAAAAGAAGCTTCTAATTTTTATCTTTAACTAGTAGAAAAGAAACTACTTATATGGATATTCGATGTATTTATATACGTGTTTATATATTTATGTATATATAGAGTATGTGTGATAGTCATACGAACAATAGTCTCTTACTATTAGTTTTTATGAATATCAAGTTGCCTTTGCAATAGTGCAAAGGCGGCTTCCTAACTAAAATTACAAATGCTATGGCAACATTGTTCTTTAATAGACAGCCATATTTTCACTAAAATTGTATAAAAGGCGGTATATAGTTCTTTTGAGGTAATTTGCTATATTGGGCCAGAGCAGTGAAGACGAGTGTTTGAATCAGTAAAGGGGCCCCTTTAAGCCTACTCCTGTGGTCGCAAGTCCCAGGCAATGCTCAAAGCTCATCACTATTTGTGTATTTTGTTATTTCAAAATGTTATTAAATAAAGTAACTTATACGAACTGCAGTGCATCATCCAATACAGAAGACAACAGAAGTATTTTTGATTTGAAGGATTTATTGAGAGGGTGGCCAGCGCGTTCCAGAGTGAGAAGCACTCGTGACCCAGGGTAGATTTAACTCCTTATACTGGGAGGGGGTTCTCTTTTAATTTCATCTGCTCATTAAGTTTTTATTTACCACTTTTAACCCTCTTTAAATGCGTATAAACGTTCACCTCCACTGTCTTAGCTTCACTCTCTACCGATACCAAATCTGAAATGTTACCACTAGTTGCACTTTTGAAATATAAAATAGAGAGAAATTAAATAGGTTATGCCATTTTAAAATAAGTGCGATACCAAATTTACGTATAGTAAGCTACACCTTTTGCATTTATAAGCCATTTTACTATTAACAGTTCCCTGTGCCTATCCTGCTCTATGCTAAATACAGCATAAAACTAAGAAAATCATTCTAAACTGTCGAGGTCTAATACTTCTAGAATATCGGTAATGTCTCGTACAGTCGTAATGGTGGCGGCTAAATCGTTACTAATTTATAGGTTAGCTGATACATTTTGAATATAAAGTGTTTTTATGTATTATTTTTATTTCTCTGCTGAAATGAAGTAAAGTGCGGGGTTAAGTTTCGCCACTAAACGAGCAACACCTCGAAAATAGGATGAAAAGTGGGGATAGAAGTGTTCTAAAACCAATTTTCTCCTGCCTGCCTTCTTGCGTGTATCCAAAAAAAAATTAGGTAAATCATATTTTTCATGGCACAATTAGCAAAAAAAAAAAGAGAAAAAAATCATAATTTGCTTCAAACAAATGTGATTTTAATATAAATTTACTGCACGCAAATGGACCTGCGTTAATCTGTTCTGATTGTGATTCATTGTTAGAGCGAACTAAAATATACGAGGCTAATGAATATATGGATGTGTCAACAAACTGGACAAAAATGCAAAAAAGACTAAATGATGTAAATTCAAAGTATTCATATAGATTATATACTAGTTGCCGCCCGCTACTTCATTTTAGTGAACTATAAAACGTAACATCCTGTTTTGTTTGTAACATCCTGTTCGTGGCACTCCGCTACTGGGTGGTTTCGCAAGAACTTCCTTTCACGCAACTATGGAAGGGCCAACCTGCGGCAGTATTTCCAGGTCGATAAGATTGTAGGTCCTCTGGTGTTAGACGGGAAAAAAATAAAAATCATGTCTGTTTGGGGAACGAAGTGTCTTAACACTAGGTTTCCTGTGCCTACCCTGCTGTGTGCGAAATACAGCGTGATGTTGATTAATTCTTTATCTCTATTCCCCTCTTCTATATCCCCTCTCTACCAAGAAATTTACATGTCAAATATCGTTCTACATCGAGTAGTGTCCGCTGTGCTTTGTCTGTAATTCACTCATTAACTGATTTTTATGTAGGTTTATATATTTATAGATGAGAGGTTGAAATACACATATTTTTTTAAACTTCACGCAGCAACAGCTGTAGGCAAATGGACCGTAAGACACTCCGCTATTCACTTTGCTCAATGATTTCAAATAAAAATAATTTAATAATAATTATTCCTCGTAGGGGAGGTGGGGGACTGAATTTGTTTTTATTTCCCCGTTCTGGCCACATAAAGTGTAACGATTAGTGCCACCACTCGAACTCGAACTCGAGCGGAAAGCAGGAAAATGAATGTCGTGACACTGGTTGCTCTCCACCTACCCTGATTTGCGGGGACAAGCGTCAAACTGCTAAATAGATTTAAAATTTAAAAAAAAATCCTAATAATATATACTTAAAAGTAAAAATATTAATATGTATAACAATGTATTTAACAAAGAATTTTCTAATACGTATTTTACTTTTAACGCACGCGTATGGGGCACACTATATCCCGCGTGTCTACTCTACTTTAAGTACTTCATTTTCTTGATAGCGTTGTCTTCTTAAAAAATGAAAAATCTTATTTCTTATCTTACATGGGAATCGAACCCACTATCAATGCATTTACAATCAAACGATTTGGCACGACAGCCTCTTTTTCTTTAACTATACATATATATTTTTACATATATTCTCACAATATTCATAATAGATATTCAATAAATTCTCCCGGAGCTCGTATCATAGAAGCATAATCCAGAGCGCTCCGTAAATTGCTGTCATTTAACAAGAACAGTGTTCAACGCAAGTTTGTATGTGAACAAATTAAATAACTTTATTATATAATAAGTTCTTTGAATATTTTCTTCTTCGTTCTTTGAATTAAAACTTTATTATATATTTCAAGAAAAATGTTCATATATATGTGAATCTTTTAGCTTACGAAAATTTAAGCAATAATTGTTCGATCCTGGAAATCTAGTGTTAAGACATTCCGTTTTCATTATAACACTTCCGTTGTCCACTTTCTGCCGAATTCTGGAGGTATTGTGTGAAGAGTGGCGGAACTCAGCGTAGCAATAATTATTTAATTCTTCATTTACTAGCATAGGTAGAAGGAACCTAGTAATAAGACATTCCCCTTGCACTCCTCAATTGTTGAGTGCTAAATAGCTGAACTCAACGCCAAAGTTTGTTTTCCTAAAGCAAGAATAGCTTGTTTTTAAGTGTAAATTGAATCCACAACCGTCGCGTTTACAGTCAGACTTGTGCCACTGCGCCGCAATGGCTTTATCCTGATAAACATAACAATACAATGACTTGGAGACCTCACAAGTTTCAATCCAAATTAGGCTCAGCTCCAATGTTATTAATATTTATCAATATCAATCCAATATGTCCTGAGTGAGAATTGAATCCACTATCACTGTGTGAAAACTAGAACAACACAACCAGTGTATTTTATATTAATTTCCTCGCTCCGGTAGACGAAGCGGTCTGCCATTCAACGCGCAATATCTCGAGAACTGAGTGGAAAATAGAGAACACATGAAAATAATAATTTATTTATATCTAAAACACTATCACTACTTCTATTTAAGCAAAACGTTTTCACCTGATAACATGTAATATCATCTAAGTGGAATAAAAATAGAAAAGTTAGTTAATTCGGCAGAAAGTGGGGAACGGAATGTCTTAGCACTAGGTTCCCTCTGCCTACCCTGCTGTGTGCGGGATACAGCGTGAAGCTATTTTTTTTTGTTAGTTGAAATTGTTGTATGACTGATTACTCTCCGCCTTAAGTCCGGTTTCTATCGTAAACGGAGCGGGCCTCGCAAGAGGTAAGAAAGTGTAGAAAACTGCGTACTTGTATTTCCACCAATAAATAGTCGAACGAAAAGGACCGAGCGAGCAAAAAGCACTCGTTCAGATCTAGAGAACGGAGCGAAGTACATAATTACAAAATACAAAACTGTTTGTGGGTAAATGTAAACCAATTTTATATAAAAGTCCGTTCCGCCCAAGCTTCTTCTTTTCCGCGGTGAAAACTGGGCTTTCGCCAACATGGTGAAATAGAAATATTTAAGAGTTGTGATCCAAACGGTAAATGTGAAGATATAAGTTATAACCTTCCTTAACAAATGCTCTATCCAATACTTTTTTTCCAAATCTTATCAATAGTTCCTGAGTTTGGTGCGGTTAACCAACCAAACTGTTCTGCTTTATAATATTAGTATAGATTTACATCACACCGATATATAGGGTGTTCCAAAAGATAAAGATGTATAAATATTTGGTTATCTTAGAACACAAGACACTATCGGTGTGACCTACCGTATCTCCTTCGACTAATTTCGTCGCTACACCTATTAATTCATTAATTACTTGATCGAGTCGACGCTGATAAAAGCATTCGAGATTACATTATCTATACTTAGTTAATTTTCGTGCCTCTTACTCGGTAATGCTCTGAATTCTGTGAAGTAGAAATTACGTTACAAAAAACCATTTATTTTTATTCCTTTTTAGCTTCCCGCTTATGTCAGGGTCGACAGAGAGATTTGAGTGTTAAAAAACGCCATTTACCGCTTTCCACCAAATATGTATACATATAAATATAGAGCGGAGGGACTCAGTGCCGCGCTTTACTTTGATAACATGCCTCGGAAGTAAAAATAATTTACTTTTCTTATTTAAAATCGAACCCATAATCTGTGGAAATTTGTATTTTTTCGCTCACGTAACAATAAAACAAGGAATTGAGTTCCGCAACTCAACTTATAAAGTAATTGATCAAAATGTGCCCAACGGAATGTTTTAACAGTAGGTTCCTTCTGTCTACCATCCTATACATGGGATACAGTGTGAAGGTGAAAAAAAACTTTCATCTTATTGTACACAGATAATTTATTTAAAAACTTCAATCGCGTCTCCATTTCGAAAAGTGCAAATACGTCATTATAGCACCAAATAAGCGATAGAATGATTACCAAACAGTTACTTTTCCAAGAAAACTGCCATAAAATACTCTAACATAAAATATCTTTATGACTGCTGGCTGGAAAGGAGAAGAAATTACGTTGAAATTTAAATTTTATGAGACATTATGTCCCAAGACGCTGATCCAAACTCAAAATTTCCGTCTCCACAATAAAAGGTGGTTAACGATTGTAAAATAACAGTTCTTATTTTATACCGGACTCTTATTTTCTCGTTTTGTCTGCATGAGTAATGATATTATGGGGTTTTCTTAAATTTACCTAAAACTAGAATATTTCATGGCTTTGCCTGGTTGTTAATATTATATTAATTTTTATAGTTTCCTGATCCTTAGAAAACCGTTATTTGCATTTTGTCTCTGTCTAAAAATATTTAAATTTATGCACTTAAAAATAGCTGCAATCATAGGTACTGTGAAAAATCAAAATTCGCCATATGAAAGTATCGAAAAGTACAGTACCTACCTACTATCGAAAAATGTATGACTATTAATTATTTATTATAACTTTAAAATTTTTTCTGGTCTAATTCTGAACATATATAATATAGATATATGCTCCTTACAATTCTAAAATTTGTCCTTCTTTGTGTGGTAAAAAAACAAAGCCCGGCATTGAGTTCCGCCACTCAACACGCAACATCCTGAAAATTTGGGCGCGGAGTGTCTTAACTCTTAACACTACATTTCCTTGGTTTTACCCTGATAAACGTGGTATACAGTGTAAGTTAAAAAAAATTTCCAAAAAAATGTTTGAGTCGTATGTTACGTACATAACACACACACACACATGTCGACTGGAAGACCAAAAATTCAGGTAAAACTGCATTACTCGGTCTGCTACACCCGACAGTCGCGTACGCGTGGTACAACCTTTTTAGAATCGATTAAAACTTTCATAGTATGGCTCACTTTTTGTATTTGTTTTATTTTTTGCCTCAAAAAATGAATGAATTCTAACCAGTAGGTAAGTATTACTATATAATTGAGAATTACAGTTAAGACTGTGATGGTGCAGAGGCTCAGCGCCTAATTGTTAACACAACAGTTGGAACTTCGATCCCACTATGGGGAATGAAGCGCCTTAATATTAAATTACCTCTCGTTACTTTTGATGTTGCGTGAGTTGGAATCGTACCCACAACTGTCGTATTTACAGTCAAACGCTATGCCACTGTGCCACGACGGCTATGTCTAGCTTATTTGACATTTTTCAAATATATTAATCCAATCATTATATTATTATTTACTCTTTAAAATAAGAAAAGCTATCGTCACTACGAACAATCAAACAAAATGGGTTCGTTAAATGTAAGCTTAAACGATCATTGCTACGCTTTCTAGAGTAAAAGCAATAAAATAACCATTCCAGCTTGTGGCGTGTTGAAATGTAACTACTAGTACTACAATAGCTTATAAAACTGACTTATAAATATTCGAAATATAGTCTTCGTTATAGTGCGCAACATCGTTCGAATTCTGCAACGCTAAAATGTGAGAATGTGAACTAAAAAGCCAAATTTGAGGGTAAGATTTTTTTTACACTGCATCCTGCACACAGCAGGTCCAAGAGAGAATCTAATGTTAATTTTCTCCGCTATTCATTTTCATTTCGTAATCAGTGCAAGGATATAAAAATTAGTGTCCGACCGAAATAAGGTTTTTATCCGAAACTGAAATCAAACCTTCGCCTTTGGCCTCAGTTTCGGTCGAAACGAAAACTTTTTTAAATAACAATATAATTAAGGACAAATTGAAACACTCGATAGAGGTCTTTCTTTAACATAGGGTATATTGCATAGTCCGTAGTTTTACCGTTTTAGAGATAAAGGAGATTTCGAGAATAAAATTATTAAGAAAGTTTATGTTGTTCGATTTTTGTGTTCTTTGATGGGTTTATGTCCAATTGCAGCTAATTTTTTATAAGGTTACAAAGTTTGAAAACGTTAACATTTTGTTTCAAGCCGTAACATTCAATTGGTTACGCTACGGCTACAAAAAAAAGAATTTGAAGCATTTATTTTGTTAATGGTATTTGAAAACATTTATATTAGACATATAGAGTATGCATATATGCATAAAGAAAAAGCTATATGCTTTTTGTCTTGTGGAATATGAGTTCTTTGCGAAAACCGTGTGATAACATCCCCAACACTTCATGTTACATAGGCATATATAGCATTTAGCGGAATTTTGTTTACAAAAGTAAACAAAACATCACTCAATTTCAAATAAAAAAACCTACAAAGCATACTTTGGCATAAAACTTGCATAAAATAATGATTTGGGTACCGAAGATTAGGTTATTGTAAATTTTGTGTAGAATCTATCTATCAATTCTGGAGTCAAGACAAGGTCTTCAATTTGGATGGCCCATTATAGGTATACACTGAGTCTACTAGGACATGATAAGGCTGGGGGCTGTCTTAAATAAAATTATTCCAACTATTGGTATAGGAAAAATAAAAGCAGTTACCTACCATGGTCAGTGATTATGTATGTACATGATGGTCTCTTATAAAAAACTTTATTTGCAAACCCTATAAAACAAATTGAATCTAAAAACATGGCTAAGCTTTGTTTTAGTAGTCAGACGTTTTTTGGATATCAATAAAAGTTTGGATAATAATAAAGTACCAGACTGTTCAGAATTATTTGCTGAAATGTTTAAATCGTATTTTATACAAATAAAAAAATCAAATTGGATTCACACTGTATCCCGCACACAGCAGGGTAGGCAGAGGGAACTTAGTGTTAAGACACTCTGTTCCCCACTTTTCGCCGAATTCCTTTAAGTATTGATTGACTCCAGAGACTGGCCTCTTCAAGCTACCATCCCGCAAACTGTACGTTCCCTACGGCTACTTTTCAAAATTTTACATAAAAAAATAAGACCACAATATTTTAAAAACATCCCCATTTTCCCCTTGTTCATTTCATAACAAATAATTTATTTCATTCATTAATTGTTAAATATTACATAACGAATAACAATTTCATAAAATTCTTGCCTGTTTAATCTATTTATCTTTTAAGAGTTAAAAAGGGGTAACAAAAAATACAACATATCAAATATATTCTTTAAATGGTATATAAATTTTAACGTTGAAGAATTCCAACCCTTGATAAGTACTAATGGCTTAGTTGTGAAAGCGTTTAGACGGCTCGCAATTGGCAAGGGTTCAGGTCCAGTTGCGTCTAAATGTTTATAATTTTTATACATTTTTTTTTAATATTAGTAACTGTGTAAACATAACACACAACATAACGTAGTTTTTATAAGCATTTTTTACAAATATAATTTAATTTTTATAATTTTTGGATTAATTAACTGACCTTATTACTCGTGGACCACAATAACCACTGCGCCACGACCGGTTTCATATACCACATCCTGTCCATATCCTTTATAAATAAAAAAAATATAGCACACACTAAAAACACATTGTACTAAAACTGTGTTCACTTATAAAATTGTAACTGAAATGTGCATTCAACTTGAATCACAAAAAACAACATTCAACAGAACGACAACAAAATTTTAACAAAAATGTTGCTTGAAAAACTTTATTTTAACTGTAAACTATACAAAGCCACTTTTCACGAGGGCACTGAAACTGTCGCGCGTGTTCATTTAGACCACTTTTGGTCTAACAACGCCAGCATGTGCCTATAAATCGCTTGGAAAAATTAAACATTCATATAAACAACGAATAGAAATAGTAATTTTGTATTTTTTAGAGAGGACAAGTATGTGATTGTAAACGAGACAGGTTGTTTATTTGATTCCCACTCGAAGAAATTAAATATTTAACATTTTCATTTCAACGCTCTGGTAAAGCGACAAAACGAGGCGCTGAGTTCCGCCACTCAACACGCAGTCTTCAGAATTCAGCGGAAATTGAGAAACAGAAGTATTGTAATGGCAACAATGTGTCTTAACACTAGGTTCCCAGATTACTTTTGTCCACTGTGCTACGTGAATACAGCGTAATAATAAAAAAATTCGAGCTCTATTTATATTAATAGCAGAATGGGCAGGGGAAACAATGTTAAGATTTAAGACATTTCCTTCCCCGCACACACATTGTTTCTGCACGATTCCGATTTACATAATTAAAGATAAATAGATTAGAAAATACAATAATATTTAACTTAATTTAATCTTTAGGTATATATCTTCTTTTAACTAACAATAAAACAATAACATTATCATTTTCTAATGACTTGAAAGTTCAAAATAACAACACTTTCTTTGAAAACAATAATCGACTTTTAATGTCATTGATAAGTATCAGTATCGGAAAATATTTTATAAGAACCAAAAGGTTTATTATTATGAATATTATTCGACGCCAAATATCCGTACAGATTATTGTAATTTCTCTGAAATCCATAAAGTCCAGATAAATATTGGCCATAGTTTGACAAAAACACAGCTAACAAAGAATCGACAGGTATATGATTGAGACTATTATAGCTCAGAGGGATTCTTAAAGGTACCTGCATATAAACATAATCGTGATCAGAATTTCTACTATTCTGACGTAATGAGATAGCATAATTTGGTAGCTGGTCACTAGTTCGAATATTATAGTCAGCTAGAATACTAAAAAGATTTTTTGTTAAGTTATTCTTTTCTTCTCTTCTTTTGATTTCAGCTTTAGGTTTTGCATAAAAATATCCAAATTTAGTTTCTTTGTCTTCACTTTGTTTGTCAACTTCTTTCGTATCTTCGGTGACCTCGTAATTGGAAGATATTTTAGTTGTTTCTTGATTACTTTTATTTTTTATAATGTTCACTGAATTAAATTTAGGTAGAGTGATCTCATCAATTTTTTTAGCTTTCCTTATTTTTTGTTTTTCTTCTGAAACTGCTTGTTGATTAAAATCATTTGATTGACTTTGATTATCTAAATCTGAAAGAAAAAAAATATATCAGGCTTTAAACATAGTCAAAATTATTTTTTTTTAAATGTCAGCTATGCCATGTGAGTATTTGACAAAGAAAACAGAAATTAATTGTCAAAATGTATCTACAAATATTTCATGTGAATTGTGGTATGTAATTTTAGCTTTACGCTGGGTTTCACCTATGGCTGGGTAGAGAAATAGAGTGAACCTTATTTCAAGACACTCCACTTTCTGTCCGATTTTGATATTACGTAGTGGCTAAAATCAACGTCGCGCTTTGTTTCGTTACCAGAATGACAAAATTAAAATAATTAATTCCCCTGTCACGAGCTGAAGCGTTGCGCTACGACTAGTATGGAGAATTAGAATGAGTCACCCAAATATTGCGGTTAGTTAAAAGCTTATCCTAAATCTGAAAGTATCTGTAATTTTTTTTTTTTTCGAATTTATTAATATTTTTGTACTTTATTATTTCTAAGCGAGGTAGCTTCACTATAGCAGAGTGAGCAGAGGGCATCTAGTGTTAAGACACTCCGTTTCTCTTAAGCCAGATTTTTTATTTTATTTTATTAAGTTTACCAACGGCTCATACATTTTTACATTTCAAGTAAATCTAACTTAAAAACTAAACACAATTAATATGCAGCCACTTAAAGGTAAACACTGCATGCGATATAAAATGGCTGTGAAACAATCGTGAAACAGTAATTTATATAAACATAGATTTCCTAATGTATATATATAAATAGATCAAAATTATATAAAAATATACTAAAATTATATTAAGGGTACATACATACATATATATACCATAAGTGAGTCTATAACCAGAAGCATCAATTATAACATAATTTACACACATCGTTTTGCTTTCTTAAAAGCTGTTTTAGACATTTTAAAGATGTCAATATCCGTGGATACACTACATTTTATATTATAAAGTGAGGTAAACCTTGTATTAAGAGAGTTGGATCCCAATTTTGCTCTCCGTTGCGATTGTGCAAAGGTATTTTACGGGATATAGTAAAAGATAGTTTAGAGAGAAGACGCGGACAATATATGGGATAATTTGCCAATTTATATAAGAAAACCAGGTCAATAGCGTTTCTCCGAGTATTTAGGTAGGATATTTTAAAGTAATCTAGAGATTCTCTATAAGAGTAACTGTCTCGATTAACTCTATTAAAAGAATACGCGAGATGTCTAATCCACAATATAGTACCGCACAACATTCGTTTTCGGTCCAATGTCTTTTAAGAAATTCTTATATGAGAAACAATGAGAACATTCATAATATCGTTTCGGTCAAGTTCCGGTCCAATCGCGCATATAAGAATAATTATCATATAAGAATATTTTAACAAACTAATATGAATCCACCCCTGGTTTTTTTAGGGCTATACACATTTATTGGCCACTTAAATACATTTATACACATACATACACTAACTTACCATTACTCGAAAACGGTGGAACATCGTCGTTTTCTCTAATATATTGCTTAGTTTCTTTTAGCTGGATTTGCATCGCCCTTCTTTGAGACTCATATATATCGGTACGTATAGTGTGTATAGGACTTGGAATGTTCCGGGGGTATTTAATGAAATTTTGTAATTCAGCTACTTTTTCGTTTGACATGGGTCTCCAGCCATTGTTGGAAATGTTTTCCAGTGAGTTTGTCACAAAGAAGCAAGTCGCCTAGAATAATGTTAATTAATTATATGTTTAATTGTGTATAAGTAGTAGATTTGTGTGTGTTTTTGTGTGTGTAATGTGGTTTCGGTGCTGTCATTTATCTTTACGCGTTTGTGGTCAAGCCTGATATACTGATTATATCGAAAAGAACCTAGTATGACATTAGGTATGTAATTATTTTATAAACTTGTTCAATAAGTCTAAGTTAAGACGTGTTGAGTGGCGAAACTAAACGCCGCGCGTTTTTCTTCCAGAGTGGAGATTTGAAAATAATTGAGACATAATTATTACCCAGACTCAGCATCGAATCCACAATCATCTTATCAACAATCAAATACAGTCCAACTGCGCCAAAACGAGCAAGTTACTCGTATATTGCGTGTAACATTATAATAAGAAAACGCTTTTACGCAAAGTACTTTTACTGTAAGCACTCAAGACAATATCCACTTCTGACTGCAGTCGTACAGTGAAATGAGACGATGTAAATACAACTACGATCTAAAATGTTTTGGTTAGGTATAATAAGATTCTAAAGAGATTATTTAAAAGAAAAATATTTTTTTTTATTTTCAGCCTCACGCAGTATCCCGTAAAGAGATCCCAGAAAAGGCAGAGGGAACATAGTGTTAAGACACTCCGCTCCTCACTTTTCGGTAGTGCCTGTTAAATGGTGGGCGGAGGTGGGTAACGGAATCTGGTCTTGATTATTACTAAAACAATAACTGTTCCCCAAGAGAGATTCTAACCACCCACATGGCCTAAATATATTTT
Source organism: Heliconius himera (assembly GCA_021202915.1). Lineage (NCBI taxonomy): Eukaryota > Metazoa > Arthropoda > Insecta > Lepidoptera > Nymphalidae > Heliconius > Heliconius himera. The sequence goes on along the minus strand of JAJHJA010000377.1, from coordinate 41,583 downwards.
CTTATAATATCATTAAGAGGTCAGTCGTAGCGAAAGGCACAAAGTGTGATTGTAGAATTGACTGGTTGTGGGTTCGATTAATCGAGGACTACTCGAACAAATGAAATATTTATTTACATTTATATTTTCGTTTCTTCGCTCTGGTGTCGAGGCAAAGCGCGGCGTTGACTTCCACCACTCAACACGCAACGTCTCCAGAACTCGGCGGAAAGTGGGGAACGGAGTTTCTTAACACTAGGTTCCCTTTGCCTACCGTGCTCTGTGCGGAATACAGCGTGAAGCTGATTTATAATATCATTAAAATAACTTTCACAAAGAAATAAATTAAAAACTCACTGTTAGTAAGAAAAAAGCACCCGCACTCATTTTAACGGACCAACGTGTAATGACCGGTGCAAAGTTAAACAACTAAGTAGCAGACACAGGTCACTTAGTAACTTGGACTAAACCTCAGTTATACTGAAGCTATTTTTGTTATCTATTTAAAAAATATATATACTAAACTTGAACGTTTCTGCTCCCTTGGATTCCAAGAGGCGCGGGTACAAATTTCGCCATATTCAATTTTTTATAGTTCGTTAATATTGAAATAACACTTTAAAAATGTTAAAAATGCTTCTGTTCCCAGTTATTGGATTTAGCAGGGATGTAAAGAAAACTTAGTATCAAGACACTATACTTTTCGCCGAATTAGGAAGCGTAGTAGAATTCAATGTTGCGCTTGGACTTTCCATAGCGGAGGAAACGAAAATAGTTTCCGAGGCAATCGAACCCACACCCACCGAGTTTAGTGTCAAACACTGTCTAACTGCGTCCAGGATGCCTGTAATGTAAGTAATTATTAGTATTTCTTACTCAAAATAAAATAAATTCAAGTACAGAGAACACATTATTTTTTCATCACTTTTTAAAAATAATACAAATCCCCAGATTACAACTGCCACAACGTATGCAATATCTCTAGCATGCGTGAAAAATTAAGAACAGAGTGTTTTAACTCTAGTTAGACTTTGTTTATCTTAATTAATATGGTCTTGTTACCGAGGCCAAAAAAGAAAAATATTCAATACTTGATTTCCTCGATCAAACCAACGACCGTTTACAGACGGACGCTAGTGCTCCTGCGTCGAGGCTGGCCTCAAAATAAATATTTAATTCACATTAAAAGTATCTTTATTAAAATTGAATCCCAATATACTTCAACTAATGTTTGGTTTTAAAGCAAAATACATAAATAGTTAATAGTTTCCCAACTCCAATATGCTCACAGTCTAAACTGTCTTAATTGCGTTTCACTTCAATACATAGAATTGCTTTCAACTTAACAATCCCAAGTTCCATTCTACTGTTTATTATCTCTAAGCACTTGCTTATTTTGCTTTTTATTATATTATGAAAAGTAGAGAATAAAGAGAAAATAATGAACACCTAAAAAAACAAAAAGCACGCTTTTTACAACACCAGAACCCTTTTTCAGAACACGTCTTTCATAAGACAAGCGTAATGAACACAAGCTCGATATGTCTAGTGGCAGTTTAAGGAAGGTTTTATCAGCAATTTTCCAATTTCATCACCAGACCAGCTCGATGGTACCAGAATATTGTTGTTAACTGTATATAACTGTCAAATTTTATGATGATACAAAAATTAGAAGTGCGTGTAGTTCATTTTGAAACACAGTTATTTAGTCACTTACAACTCGACCTAATAAAAGCATGTTAAAAAATATATATTTAGAACTAAACTCCATTATGTGTTTCCGTTTTTATTTTCGTTCTTTTTTAAAAAAGGCACCCAAAAAGAAGTTATTTTCAGGCTATGCAGAGAGAACTCAGTCAGGACACTCTTCATTCTTTTCATTCCATTCTTCATTTTCTTTCTGTATTGGAGATATTGCGTGTCGACAATCAGTGCCCAGCTCACTCGCGCTTTGAATTAGAAGTAATCACATTATATATAATTTTTAATTGAGGCGGTGTTCCGGACACTGCAGGGTAGGCAGAGGAAACCTAATGACTTGCATTTGAACCAGAGCAGAGAAAATGAAAATATTAAATATTTAATTTCCTCGAGTGGGTATCGTACCCACAACCTGTCGCGTTTACAGTTATACGCTTGTGCCATTGCACGACTGGCCATATTATATTATATTTCTTATTTTTACATTTTAACTAAATAGTGTCAAGCCAAGTATTTTTTTTAATTTTTCAGGAATTGTTAATAGGTATATTGAAAATAAATTGCAAAAATGAAAATATTATATATTTTATTTAGAATCGTCACATAGATCAATTATTACAGTGTTTTCAAAGTTTTTTTGCTTATCTTTTCGCAGCTCCAGAGTTTTGAATTTCGTTAAATGAACTTAAGTGGGTTCGGGTGCAATTATATTCTTTTGTTCTGGAATGGTAGCTTCAGGGGAACTTTTTTCAGTCAGCAGTCTAAAAGAAAATATAACAAACGTAATAATATAACATGTTTCAATTGCAAGCTAAAATGTAAATGTAGTAATATATTATGAAAATTTTCATATATTTATGTATTATTAAGTATTAAAATAATACGAGACAATACGCTGCGTTAAGTTCCTATATTTAATATCTAATGTGTTCATAAGAAAAAAATATACATTATAATAATGACCTTCCATAATTTTTATCTATTAGTGCTCCCAATCTTTTGAAGTTTTCTTAAATATCCATGATATTAATAATAGTGGTAAACATCTTAAATTATAAAACTATTGTATAATTTTAACAGAGAAACGACAACGTAAATTAGAATTTATTAAATTAGAAACATTGACATCTAGTTAGTTATGCTGGTACTAAAACGTAGAAATGGAAGTATTGTGGCGCCATCTACAATTAGTGCTTCTACTGTTTATGTGTAAGTTTGCTAGATGGCGCTGTATAAATTCTGAAATAATAATATTACAAAAGATATTTTTACATAGGTATAATCGTATCGAAATTTTTAAGATTTATGGCTTGTCTCTAGCGGGTAGCCGGGGTGGACGGAGCGCCAAACGCTACAGTCTCTGCACACCTCTTTCGCCTCTTTCACTGTCTTCAACGCGTACATACATGGTCCAGCGGGTCTGACGCTTTTTACGATACTAGGTAGTATCGTCAGTACCGTGTTCTAAAGGTCAACCGAGATTTCTCATATTTCATAAATCATATGCCAATGGAGTTACAGCCTACTAATAGGTCTACACAATTAATATAATATTAATTTTTATTCATACATTTCGTGCTACTTGCGGTACCTATACATTATATTATCACTCCCATATCTATTTTGTGCCTGTTTGAAAATTTCTAATAGGCAGAGGTAGCTTATTGTTAAGTCACTCCGCTCTCTTCATGCCTAATTTTGGGATATTATGAGTTGAGGGATTCATTTTAGGGGTAGGATAAAGGGCAGGCGTAATACTTAGTATTGTTACCAGAATAGAAAAATAAAAATCTGAGTGAGAATCGAACTCAAGACCACCGCATTGACAGTCAGACGCTGCCCTCACGCCACGATGGCCTCAATAAAATCTATTTGAATTATTTAAATGATAGCTACTTTAAATTACATATTTAATTTCCTCCAGTGGGAATCAAATTCACGAATTATCGGGTTTACAGCGCTGCCTGGCGTCAATCTATAAGATACTTTATACAAAAAAATGCTAACGACTCGCACTTATCGCGGCTAAACGACAAAAAGCGTAACATCAGTTATTAAGTCACCGGGTGCTTATTACGTATTTAGTTTTTTACTTTCTCTTATAGCACCTTTTTTTGAGATGACATTCACAAAATGATGACACCGTGCCACAGTTACAAGATGTCTCAATATACAAGAGAGTTGTTACTCTTGTCATACGGGAGGTATGCACATAAGTAAGACAGAGTGCGGTGTTAAATTTGGGCATCAAGTAGGTACCTAATGTCTTAAAAATAGGCAGTTTAATGAAGGAAATACTTTGAAAATAAAAAAAATATATCATACTTTGGATCTAAGATATGAAGTTAGGGTATTATAAATCTATTTTAAATTTAAAAATTAAAAAAAAACCCTGTGAGCCTTATTGAGATATGTAAGAGTGTCTGAATTCCAAAGCTTTTTAGAAAGACAACGTTTCCGGTGAGATATGTACATATATTTTAAAATGTTTATTACGCATTTAAAATTTCAGATAAATGCATAGCTGAGTACGCTGAAATTGTCGTGTTGAGAGGCGGAACTTAACTCCACGCATGGTGGTCCAACTAAACTCCGCGCTTTGTCAAGGAGAGAAGAGGAAAATACGAATAATTAAAATATAGTACTAGTTATTCCGTTTAAAGTCATAAATTATACTCTACTACTGGGTGACGTCGGCCTCAAAGAAAATATAATTCAGAATTAAATTTGATCATGCCAGTAATTAAATATAAAAATAAATAAATAAGATTCTCGCTGTATCCCGCATATAGTAGAGTAGGCAGAAGGAATCTAGTGTTAAGACACTTCGATCTCCGATTTTTTCGAGACATTGCGTTTTGAACTCAACAATATTGCTACAAAAATGTTTTATTGAATTGGCTGAAATTTTAATTTAAAATTTTTGATAATGTCTTTGAAATAATAAAGTAATTACATCACAAAGTTAAAAGGTTCAAAATTTTTTTAAAAATTTCGCGAAGTCGCGAACTAGTGTGGCTATTTCAGAAAAAAACCTTAATTAAAATCCATAGAATTTCGTTAAAAGCAATATGTACAAATATTAACATTGAAATGTTGCTATAGCAGGATGTAATACCGTAATTCACTTGTAAAACACGTACTCTTAGAGAGCAATGGGACAACTGCTGATAATATTATTGGATATTATAAAATATGATGGTTGTGGGTTCGACCCCCGCTCAAGGTAATGAATTTCGGTGTCTAACAAAAAAGAGCACAATGTTGAGTTCTACTATTCTGAATACAATGTGTCCAATTCATTCAGAAGGTGGGGAACGGACTCATGACACCGCACAAAGCAAGTCAGGCAGAGGACACCTGGGGACCCAGAGTTAAGCCACTCCGTTATAATTAAGAGTATTTAATTTCCCTCTACGCCGAATTTTAAAGGGATTGCGTGTTGAGTGGTGGAACTCAACGCCGGGTTTTGACACGTTACCAGAGCGAGGAAATAACTTAACTTAGCTTCACGCTTTATCCCTAGCGGGGTAGTCAGAGAGAACGGAAGGCCAAACGCTATGGTACAGTAAGAAAATGGAAATATTAAATAATTCATTTCTTCAAGCGGGAATCAACCCCCACCCGGTCGTGTCTACAGTCACACGCTTTGACCCCATGGATGTACATAACACAAAAAATAACGCAACATCAACCTGTCCATACTCTTACCTAATACAATCTATAAATCCAAATAGGATTCGACACGACACTCACATCAATACAAGTTATGTAAGTAAATGAGGCGCAATTTGTCAAGCTTTCTGTGGATATAGCGCGTAATGGTAAACGGTAATATCATTATAATAGTAGGCTTATTTCTAAATGTGATGGCAATTTAAAATGTTGAATTTTTTTCTTACTTAAAGTACTCGAAATATTATAATTTGTGAGGAGAAATGCAATGATTCATATCTCTGTTATGACTCTATAGTAATATTAAAGAGTTTGTTTGTTTGAACGCGCTTTTCTCAGGAATGATTTTTTTTGTATTCGAAATTATTAAAGAATATAATTATATTAAGCTATGACTAAGTTAAAAAAACTATAAAAACGGTAGAGCTCGAGAGCTTTCGATGCATGATGCGTAGGTTCTTAATTATTTTAATTGTCCACGAGCCACAGGTAAAAGTCAATTATAAATACAAAAAATATATAAAAAAATACTGTGTATTTTAAATCAATTTTAAATACTTTTTTCTATTTACTAATCTTTATATATATAGAGAATATACATATGCTTTAAAGGTTCTAAGTTATAGATAGGAAGCATCGCGCCGGTCAAACAATCATGTAGATACACCACACTACGCTACACACGCCTACCGTGACTGCGCGTAATGTTGCAATCTTTTGGTTATCGCAGTCCGTGGATTTAACCTATATTCTTGGAATACTAGAGTTGTTAAATTTTATATAGATGTATCATATCTTTTATAAAATGAATATTTTTTAATTTGTGCTTTTAATATTATACAGGACGATGATGAAGCCAAGGCCAGTCGTGGCGCGGCGGCACGAAGTGTGACTGTAAAACCAACTGGTTGTGGGTTCGATCCCCACTCGAGGAGATGAAATATTTACTTAAATTTATATTTCCATTTCTTCGCTCTGGTGTCGAAGTTGAGCGCGGCGTTGAGTTCTGCCACTCAACACGCAGTGCCTCCAGAGTCCGGCAGAAAGTGGGGAACGGAGTGTCTTAACACTAGGTTCCCTCTGCCTACCCTGCTGTGTGCGGGATACAACGTGAAACTGATTTATTTTTTTTTATTTTGATTTAGTACGATTATAGGCCCTCATGCCGCAACAGCACAGTACTCGTAGTAACGTATCACTGTAAACGGACGGTCACGGAGAGTAAATTATTATCAAATCGTCGCTATCTGATAACAAGAAAAAGAGCAATGTTGAGTTCCGCCACCCAACACGAGATACTTGAACCACTGATTGCTCTACTGCCCATTGAAAAATTTTAAGTATAAGAATTAAACATTTTAATCCTCCACCGAATTTCAAATATATACTATCGTTATACTTATTACTTTTACAGAGCTTTCTACGCATATTTTTTTTCTTATTTATTTCATATGAATATAATTATTTCACAATATTTTAATATCAGCTCTTCGCGATACAAAAGGAACACATTACGTGAGTTGAGTGAAGCTTCGATATAATGCGATGATTGCGATAATACGTTGTATAGAGCGCGTTGTATTGTTGTAAGTACTAGGGAATCATAAAGTAACACCATTTTATAGTAGAAAAGTATACAATAATATTATAAAACAAAGTTGCTTTCTCAGATCGTCTCAGTTATTTTTAAGAGAAATTTTGACCTTCTTTTTTTTTATGTTCACGCTATATTTCGCAATTAGTGAACTAGGCAGAGAATATGTACACCATTTGAATACACTCCGTCTTCCACGTTCTACCCGGATTCAAGACTCTAAAATGCGCTTTATCTATGTCGCTGGAGAATGGGAATGGGCATCGAACCTAAAACCATAGCGTTTACAGCCAAATACTGCTCCACTGCCGCAAGCCCTTTCTTAGTCTCCCTAATTCGTCATATACAAAAATTATTTTTTTTATTTGCACGAAATATTGAATATCTAATAATACATAGTACATGACCAAAATACACTGATTCGGAGAACTGTGAAAGAAAAGTGATAAGTATTTTTGTAAAATATGTTCTACAGAAAAAACGACAATGAAATGGATATATACAAAAATCTCGAGAGTGGCATCAGAATTCAAAATGATGTGGCAGCATAATAATTTGGAAATTTAGATGTTTAAATTAGACATGGTGAACCATCATAAAATTGATAAATTATAGCAAAAAATGTAGAAAAAATGTAGTTTTTAGACACTTCTTTCTCCTTTTTTTGCCATAATTCGCGGCACAGCGTGTTCAGTAACTCTATTAGTCTTGTTATTTACCAGAACGAAGAAATAAATATTTCACTCCTGCGGATGGAATCCATAACTATTTTGTGAGTTCTAAGCTATGAGGGTATCTTTTCACATATATTTAAATGTGTCTTTCTATTAGGTTCAAGCTGTATTCTGCACAGAGAAGGTAAGCTCCGTTCCCATTAAGACACGGAATACGTAGCCCCTTTGTCGAAATCTGGAGATATAGCGTGTTAAGTGGCAGAAATCAACGCCACGTTTTGCATCGTTACCAGAGCGAGGAAATGAAAATATTAATTATGTCACTACCTCGGGTTGGAATCGAACGCACAATCATTCTCGTTTACAGTCGCACGCTTGTGCCCATGAGCCACGACGACCGCAAATATAACTTCTATTCGATAATTAGCAAAAGAACAAAAACACATCAAATAACTCTTAGACGCGTCTTGTGTAAGACTGTGTGAGGTGAAGGTGATATAAATCACTGTTGAGTAAATAACACTAATAAAATTCAAATTAGTATCTCTATTCATATAAAAAAATACTTTTAGTTTTGCAATAAGATGGAATGTTTTATTAGACGGTAGTAAGATAGGTATCGGGTGGCTGCGGTAAGGATACTTTAAATTGAAATTTGCTAGTAACTTGTGTACTAGTGATTGATATCTTACAAGATTCTTCTTGTACCTTTATGAAGATGATTTTTCAGAGAATAATATTTTGTAGCGTACAGTGAACCTCTGGAAGGGTACTCTTGAGAATGATGGGCTTACACTAAATGTATTGTAGGCTGAGTGCATGGCTTCCATGTAACTTCTTATTTTGAATAAAATTATTTGACTTTGACTTTGACAATAAGTATAGTGAAGTCGCAGGCTAAATCGTTTTTTTAAATATACGGGAAATAATTAAGACATAAAACATTAAATATATAAATCAAATGAGATACGTAATAAACGCCTATTATAGCATTTCACATGTAATTTCTAAACCAATATAAATCACATGTATGTATGTATGGCGTATCGTTTCATATAAAAGTATCGTAACATTATGTTGAAATATTACTGTAACATGCCATTAGTGCACTAAATACATTAACTGACGCAATTTATATATTTTTTTTCTAGTAAAATATTATTTTAGAATGCTGTAATACTGAAGCTGACGTGGTGCAGCGGCACAGCGAGTAAATGTCAGACGGTTGTGGGCTCGATTCTGATTTAGGGGACACAATTTGTTTCATATTCTCTCTCCTGAGAGGCAGCGCGGCGTCGGCTTCCTCCAATCAATATACAATGCCTAAAACCTAGGCAATATATGAGGATTAGAGTGCAAGCACGTTAACCAGAGGGAACTTAGTGTTGTAGACATATTTTCTTACGTTGATTGGAAGAACTTAATACGCTTCTTTATGTAAAAATTTGAAAAAAATAATATGGATCTTCAAGTAAAAATTCAACCTACAAACATCTTGTTTACAGTTAGACACAGTCGCACTGCAATACGATTTTCTCCTGTTCATTATTTTTATGAATGTATTTTATAAATATAATGTATCAAAGTCACAATCTCTCCATCTGCACAAATACTATAAAGCCTTTAACTTTATAGTAGTATTAGTATGGATAAAAATAATTTTGTGTTGGATAGGCCATTTGTCTAAGGCTATGGACTATAAACAACATCGCCTGGTACCTCCCACACTTATAATGTAAAAAAGACCTAATTTATTTCCACCTGGATAAGCGGACGAAGCCGCATATGAAAACTAGTGTAAATTATTTTTTTCCAGCTCCATATATGGTACAACACGAACACGAAGACATACTAAGTTTAGATATATATTTTATAATATATTCACAGATATTTCAAAAACTAGAAAACGTATAACCCAAAAATACTATTATATATTTATAATGTTAAACTTAAAAGCTACTTTTCTGAGATAACGATCGATAATTATTTCAAATGACATAACCTTTGAACCGTGCGAAAGTAAAAGTGTAACCGGAACGCACGGAACTATGCAAATAACTCTCAAAGAACTCATATTGTATTATAAACATATTGTAAGACGCCTTTAGAAATGTAGTAAAGTAGTTGCATAAGTAGTTTAACGCGTAGTTGTGGTTTCAAATTCTGATTGGGACATTCTTTTTCTTTTGTTCCTGGGAAATTACTGTTAAGACACTCCCTATCTATTAAAATGAAGAAATAAAACTATTAAATATTTAATTTCTTCTTCGAATGAAAATCGAACCCATAACCCGTCGCTTTTACAGGCGCACGCTACGACTGCTCTCTCAAATAAAATTTTATTCTGAATTTATAGTTACATAATATTATCTAGTCATTGTAAAACTGAATTGAAATGAATAGTACTATTCTTACAAATTTTCGCAAAATAAGCGTCTCTGTAAATGAGATGCAACGCGATAATTACGATCTGTCCAAAGATTATATAAGCTGCTTGGGACTGTATACATTCTGTTAAATCAATTAAAATAAAAACTTATAAGAAAATAAAAAATAAACTATTTACGATCCTTCCTGCAGAGCAGTACAGGCAGAGAAGAAAAACAGCAGCAAGAAGCAGTGTTAATATACTTCGTTCTCCTTGAATTTCAGAAATTTCATGTTGACTGGTAGAATTCTTCAATTGCCTAGTCACCTCTTCTCTTGGTGTTTCTCGAATGCGGGTCGAACTCACAATCACCCTTACAATGGTCAGTGGCTTATATAAAAAAGTGTTGTATGATTTTGTTATGTTTTTTTATGTCATTCACGTTGTATGCCGTATAAAGCAGTTTTTTGCAACTTTGCGTCGTTAAGTTAAGCTTGAGTTTCAGAAAAAGTTCAAAATCTCTAATTTTTGTACGGAACTCTCAGTAGGCGAGCCCGACTCGCACTTGTTTAGATTGGCATAATTCCTAAATAAAGAGCAAGTATATAATACACACAGTTTTCACTTCGTTGTACGACATTATCATTTTTTATTTCTTTCGTATCTTATATTATAACTTTAGAGTATTTTAGTGTTTAATCGTATTGAGCGAATTTAAATAATAAAAACCAAAATTTTTAATAACTTTCAATAGAATAAACACAATATTTGTATTCCACATAGGTACGTATCCATCCGTATAAATGTGTATAGACTCTTGAATTTTTGCAAAAATATTAACTCATTACGACCGACTATGATCCTCCGTACAAATCGTATGCAACTGTAAACGGTGATGAACTTATGTAACAACATAGAAATATGTGTAGAGTTTATGCAAATATCTATAAAGATCGAGGCCGTCGTGGTACAGTCGCATACCAGGTAACCGTAAACGAGATGGTTGGAGGGTCGATCTTATAATACTAGAAATATACGAGATTAATTCGGTTAAGAGAGTTTCATTCAAAATTTCTGCCCAATATTCAAGTGTGTAGAGCGGCGGGACCGATCAACACCACGCTTTGGTCGTTACCAAATGAAAAATAATTAATTTCTCCAAGTGAGAATCGAACTCACAACAGTTACGTTTGCAGAGCAGCGGCTATGACGCCACGACAGCCTCTTCGTTATTCACAATCATAAATAACGGAATGGCAAGATTTATACCTTGTAATTTTAAACGACATTCTAAGAGTAGTGTAAGCTACATAAGTATACACTATTAGCTATGTAATAGTACTTTTCTATGAAAGTTATCAAAACCCGTTAATAATAATATAGTGAACAGGGAGAGTTTAGTGTTATGACACTGCACACGGCTGTCTTGGCGCAGTGGCACATCATCTGTCTGTAAAACGCGGCGGTTGTGGATTTGATTCCCACTCGAGCTCATTTCCTCGCTCTGGTAAGAAGATAAAGCGCACCGTTGATGATCCTGCCCTCAACAAGCAATTTCTAGAAAATAGAGCGGCGCGTGGGTATCGGAGTGTCTTAACACTAGGCTCGCTTTACCCACCCTGCTATACAAGAACAACCATGAAGCTACTTTTTTATTAAATTCTGTATTTTTTATAGGTAGAGACTACCTGCGAACTTGTAGTGTTTGTTCCTATTAGAATACTCACTTTCCACCTAATTCTGGAGGCATTGAGTGTTGTCTGATGGAAAGCCGCGCTTTGCCTTACTACAGCGAGAAAATGAAAACATTAAATATATCAATTCCTCGATTGTGAATCGAACTCACAACATGCAGCGTTTGCAGTCTCACGTCAGTGCTCCTGCACCACGACTAGCCTCACATTTACATTTACAACTATTTAAAACGTTACAAGCGTTTACAGCAATTATTTAATTAAAAACTATGATACGTTAAAGCACTTTACATAGAAAATAATTGGTCATTAATATTTAAATAAATTTGAATGCGTACAAATAAAAGACGCTATAGCGTAGTTGGCGCGTAACTGAAAGTACCCAATAGTTGTAGATTGAAATCACACTCGAGAAAATATTTATGATTATTATATACCTATTTTTTACTGTTAAGACACTCTGTTTCCCATATTGCCATATTATCGAGACTTTTCGCGTTGAGTGGCGAAACTTAATGTCGCGCTTTGCCAAAAAAATATACAAAAAATTATTCCCCCGAGTGGAGATCTGTGTTGTGCCGCTGCACCACGATGTCAGTATTTTTTTTAAATAGAATAAAAAAGATAGCAAAAATATCGTACACCCATTATTATTAATTCAGCTGTCAATTGTCACACATTTTATAGTTGTGAGTGTTTTGATTACTTCCAGGTTCTTATTTTCAATACAATAATTTTCATTTTCTCGTTCTAATTTAATTAAATAAAGAGCAGCGTTGAGTTACGCAAATACATCGAAAGGACCAATAGATGAGTGAATACAAAAAAAATATCCAAAGGCTTACACCAATTAGCTCTTACTTTTATTCGACACGAAACTCGCTCAGCATGTTGAAAAGTGAAACATCAGGTTGTTGACCTCAATAACCTTTGCCTTTAATAACATTCATATATTTTTATTGAGTTATATAACTAACGTCTTCTGTTAGCGACGATGAGGAGTAGGTTCGTTTTCTATGACAATTCTTTGGGAAGTTAAACAATGGAAAACGTATATTTATGCTTTTTCTTGTATAACAGTGTAGGCAGAGGGAGCCTTATGTAAAGAAAAATCCCCGAGATTTGCACATTGAGACATTTTTAGTAAATCTCAACGCCAAGCTTGGTCTTATTACCAAAGCCGAGAAAGGGAAATGATTAATAGCTCCAAATGGGAACTTAGCCTACGACAATCGTTGTCGAAAAATGTTTGTACTATATAAAAAAAATAATTTGTGGGCTTACCTACAATCCCAATCAAAACTATCACTATTCATATATTTTGTACTAGCGGCCCGCCCACGGCTTCGCCCGCTTAAAATACATGATTATTTAATAAGCAGAATTGATTGACAACTATAATAAAATAAATAAATAAATCAGCTTCACGCTGTATTCCGCACACAGCAGAGTAGGCAGAGGGAACCTAGTGTTAAGACACTCCGTTCCCCACTTTCTGCCGAATTCTGGAGGCATTGCGTGTTGAGTGGCAGAACTCAACGCCGCGCTTAACCTTGACACCAGAGCGAAGAAATGGAAATATAAATTTAAGTAAATATTTCATCTCCTCGAGTGGGGATCGAACCCACAACCAGTCGGTTTTGCAGTCACACCTCGTGCCGCTGCGCCACGACTGGCCTCACACCCTATAATAGAATGACAAACAAATATAAAGACAACATACAACAACATATATAATATAAAGACAACTATAATGACTTCTAATATGATTTTTTGTTACTTTAATCTGTAATATTCTATTATGATTTTTTTACGACATTATCGTAACTTCTGTAAGAATTTTTGATTGTTTCGAACTAAAAAATATGACCAATGTCGATATTTGATATTCATAAAATATACATAAAGCTAATTATTTATTATATATATATATATATTTGTAACATTACGTTCTTTTTACCTATGTTATGTTTTTTAAAGCTCTGTTAAATGTGCTGACGTCACTTAATAATTTAATGTACTGCTTCAGAAACAGCCTTTAATGTAAAATTATTGATTTGGTTAAGGATTCATAATATTCTTTGTAAAATAACTGTAATGTTTGCATATTAACTCCTGTTTGCATATTATTAGATAAATGAATAATTGGTAAATATGTAGTTATTACAGAGTACACGTAGAAAGGATGTTTTTAGGCATTTTTATATAGATTTATTTCAAACGAACGAACGAACCAAAAAATCTATGTATTTACTTGATATTTCTTTAAAGATCAAATCGTTCTTTATCTCTGTGTTGAATTAATTACGATTTAAACTTCACTGTTATGATTTATGAAGGTAATCTCTACTAACAATTCAATTTTGTTTACTTAAAATAAATAAATCAGCTTCACGCTGTATCCCGCACATAACAGGGTAGGCAGAGGGAACCTAGTGTTAAGACACTCCGTTCCCCAATTTCTGCCGAATTCTGGAGGCATTGCTTGTTGAGTGGCAGAACTCAACGCCGCGCTTAACCTCGACACCAGAGCGAAGAAATGGAAATATAAATTTAAGTTAATATTTCATCTCCTCGAGTGGGGATCGAACCCACAACCAGTCGGTTTTACAGTCACACTTCTTGCCGCTGCGCCACGACTGGCCTTGTTTACTTTATTGTATAAAATATTGTATAATAGTGTTTCAAAAACATATATTTTTATCAACAGTCATATAATCAAGACGTTTCGAATGTCATTTTTTAGCCAGGAATCTTACCAGCGCTATTACTATATAACATTCGCAGGCAAATGACGATAACTTTTTTTTAATGAACCGATTTTGATGAACCAAACTTTAGTACCTAAGTTGAGTTAAAACAAAGCAATTGGTGATACTTTTAAGTTAATCGGTTCAGTACTTTCAGAGAAAAATGTGGACAAAAATATGTCGACAGACAGACAGACAGACAGACAGACAGACAGACAAGAAATTCAAAAAAAATCTTTTTGCTTTCTATTATTCTTTTTAAGTGTCCCTCTATCCATTTCAGTCAAAAATACTAAATGTACAGACAAAATATTTTTACTGTCTTATTATATATAGAGAAAAAGAGAAAATATTATATAATAATAGTGCTTCAAAAATATATATTTTTATCAACAATCATATAACCCAGACGTTTCGAACGTCATTCTTTAGCCAGGGTCATACCAGCGCGATTTCTATATAACATTCGCTGGCAAGCTAATGCCTTGAGTTCATTCAAATGACGGTAACTTTTTTTTTAATGAACCGATTTTGATGAACCAAACTTTAGAACCTAAATTGAGTTAAAACAAAGCAATTGGTGAAATTTTCAAGTAAATCGGTTCAGTAGTTTCAGAGAAAAATGCGGACAACAATATGTCGACAGACAGACAGACAGACAGACAGACAGACAGACAGACAGACAGACAAGAAATTCAAAAAAAATCCTTTTGCTTTCTATTAGTCTTTTTAAGTGTCCCTCTATCCATTTCAGTCAAAATTACTAAATGTACAGACAAAATATTTTTACTGTCTTATTATATATAGAGATATTATCTAACGATCAACATCATATACCTACATAATACTTTATATTAGTGAGTTTTATATTAGCTTTGATGAGCACTAACTGGACCGGTGAAATAACGCAGCTATTACGAAACATTTATTAGTTCGTTTTATCACGTAACATTTGTAATTTCTTTTAGCTTCACGCTGTATCCCGTATATAGCTGAGGCAAGAACCAAAGACATAGTCCCCAATTTTCGAGATATTGCGTGTTCAGTGAAGGAAATTAAGGTCGCGCTTTGAGAAATTAAAATAAATTATTTCCCCGAGTGGGAATCGAACCCACAACCGTCGCGCTTATAGTCAGTTAGCCGTTTCATATACATACGTACATTTATCATCAAAAACTTGTCGTGACGTGAAACAGAGCGTACATTATGCATCAGTAGTGACTCGTGAGTAAAACTTTCACGAATTTCATACGTTATTGTAAAATGCTAATAACTGAATGGGAACACCATTTTGTTTTTACACAAATTGACATATTAGCCTTCTTTTATATATTTTGAAGAAGTGTTTCCGTGTTATTTAAAAAAGTTTTCACTAACGAAAAAAAAGGCGTCGGACCTAAACGCGACGGTTGTGGGTTCAATTTACTCGGGGAAAAGTTTTTTTTAATTCTTCGATATTGTACACGACATAGTGTGGCGTTAAGTTCAGCCACTCAAAACACAATATCTCCGAAATTGGGCGGAAAGTGGGTAACGGAGCGTCCTAACACTAGGAAGTCACTTTCAAGATTCCGTACCTTAAAAAAGAAAAAAAATGTACCCTCATAGAATCATATTGTTGTTCGCCTGTCCGTCTGACCTATAAATGTGAAAGGCAAGAAGTGAACACTTGCTACTGCAAGTGTACACCAGTGAAGAAAAACATCCGAAAAATAGAAATTTAAATAATAAATAAAAACTGTCACAGCCTGTAACGATGGATCGTTACAGAACTAAAATGTGTAAGTAAATTCAAAATAATAATGATTTATAAAAAAAATATTATAAATATAATTTATAATAACATTTAATTTATAGCTTACCATAAATACAATCTTATAAATAATAGTTTAGTTCTTTCTTTAATTACGCGTTCCGTTCAAAAGTAATATTATAGTGACGTAATATATCGTAGGTAAAACACGCAGATATCAAATATATTTATTAAAAATAATTTAATAATTATATTTAATCGTTGTGTATTATATATAATAACATAATTAATATTTTAATTATTGTAAAATATCATGTTGGCTGAATAAGCTACTGTCAACTCAAAGTCAAGAAAAAGGAAAGAAAGAGAGGGGAGATTCGGTGACTTCCAAGCCAGTTCTTAGTAGTAAAAATAAATTAAAAAAATACATTAAAATAAACAAATATATTAAAAAAACACAGCATCTATTAAAAACAAAAGATATTTGTAAAAACTACACCAAATTAGCCGCTGACAAAAATAAATTAAAAAATAACTTTAATAAACTTTCAGAAAATATGTTAAATAAAAAGTTATTATACGAAGCTGAGGTGAATACCTTACAGTTGGAGATTGCCCAATTGCATAATAAATTAAAAACCATTTCTGATAAATATGAATGTGCTCAGAAACAAATTACAGAGCACATATCTTCCATGGATGAGCTACTTAAGATCTGTAGCCATAATTCAGAGCGCTTTGAGTCACTCACGAAAAATTATGCCTGTGAGTGTCAAGCGCTCACATCTAGCCACCCAAGGGAGATGTCAGAAATATTTGCTCAATCTCAGGCTGATGGAGCTCAGGACAGCTTTATAGAAATCAAAAAATCACAACCCATACCCACACAAAAGCAAAGTAATATTAAAATATATAGTGACAATTTGGGGAAAAATATGGGTGTGATTTTAAATAATATTTGTAAAGGACACTCAGTATTAAATTGTTGTATGCCTGGAGCCACATACTCCCAAATTATTAGTAAAATTCTATCTAATACTCATTGTCCTAACACAATTTTAATTATTTTGATTGGGGGAAGGGGAAATGTGAATAAAAAGTTATTACAAGAATACTATTTACAATTAATGAATTTAAATGTTAAAAAAAATATTATGTTTACATTTCCTTATATAAGACAGTTGCCACAAGAAAATGATATTAGATTTAATTTAAATAATATGTTACATACATTAATAAATAGCAATTATGTTACATTAAATGATAATAATAATAAAATTAATTTAATTGACATTAATAATGTAATTGATATAAAAAAGAATAATTTGACATGTGATAGGCTACACCTATCTTATTTTTATAAAAGACAGATAACAAGTATGCTATCATATTATTTACAATTCAACTTAGCCAATACTGTGGCTATAAAGAACACTGTACCTCTTGAACGGTATACTTTGACTTGCTTGGAATCCGTTCCAAATAATTTAAATTAAATAATAAGACAATAGAGGCCATCTCTGGCAAAATTTTATACAGTAGTAAAAATAAAAGTAACAATGATGTAAAAATAAATACTATTTGTCATGATAATGATACAAACTTGGTGCATCAAAACATACAAGGGATGTTAAATAAAGACTTAGAAATTGAGCTATTCTTAAATACTAATAATATTCATGTACTTTGTATTACAGAGCACTGGCTTCGAAGCTCTGAAGCTATATTTAATTTTAATAATCACCAAGTAGCTAGTATGTTCAACAGAGAAAAAGCAATTCGCGGTGGCTCCCTAATAATTTTGAATAAATCTTTCAAGTTTAAAGAACGTAAAGATATTGTGAGCCTCTCTGTTGAGCAGACTATTGAAATGGCCTGTGCTGAGCTAGAGCATTTCATTGTTGTAAGTGTATACAGACCTCCCACTGGGTTATATGAACACTTTGAAATAATTTTAGAACAGGTTCTTGTAAAATTATCTGGATCTAAGAAATTGATAGTTGTATGTGGTGATTTTAATATTAATTTACTAGATAATTCCACCACTTGTATCAGATTCAGGTCATTACTAAAATCATATAACCTAGATAATCTATTTCTAGAGCCAACAAGAATTACTCATTGTAGTGCAACTTGTATTGATAATATTTTTACAAACTCCATACCATGTAAAAAGTCAATAATTAATATGTTAAGCTCAGATCATTGTGGACAGTTGGCTTCTTTTCACTTTGGTAAAAATATAATTAATAAAAATAAAAAAATTGTTTGTATACCGATGACAACTGGTCGAGTAGAAAAATTTAGAAGTAATATAATAGCAAAACTTAAATACCTAAAATATAAAAATAAACCCAATTTACTATATGAGAAATTTTTCAATGTTATTAAAAGTGAGTTCAATGCTATATTTACTTCTAAAACTGTCAACTCCAGGAATTTCTTGTCATTTAATGATTGGGCGACAGTGGGGATTCATAAGAGTAGACAAAGGTTATATGAACTTTATAGTGAGAAAACATATAACCATAGTGAATCATTTAATCATTATGTTAGGGTATATTCTAAATTGTTTAAAAAAGTATGTGCCATGGCAAAATCTTTATACATTAAAAATAAAATTAAAAATTCTTTTGATAAAATTAAAATGACATGGGACATAATTAATTGTGAAACTGGAAAAGCTAAGAATCATAACTTTGAATTTAAATTAAAAATTGACAAAGGTTTAACCAGCTCAGATCAAGAAGTTGCAAGTGTATTTGAAAAATTCTTTGCTGATATTCCAGTTTCAACAACCGATAAACTTATATCCTCCACAACTGTCGCTGAATCATTTCTTAAGGAGAGCGTACATAAATGTAATGTAGATTTCAAATTTAAATCAGTCAATTCAAGGGACATCATTAAGACATTTAAGTCCCTTGATATCAAGAAAACGTCAGATCTATGGGGTATTTCTGTCAAATTGATTAGTTATATAATAGACGCTGTTGCTCCTCACCTCGCAACTATATTTAATAATTGTATAGAGTATGGTGTGTTTCCTGACCTAATGAAATTTAGTAAAGTCATACCTATATTTAAATCGGGTAGTACATCTGATCCTAATAATTTTCGACCTGTTTCTATACTACCCTCGTTCAGTAAGATTTTTGAAAAAATTATCCTAAATCAAATATTACTGCATTTTGATTCACACAATCTCATGCACAATAAACAGTATGGTTTTACTAAAGGTCGTTCAACTACAGATGCTGGTATAGGTCTTATAAAGAATATTTATGAGGCTTGGGAGGGATCGCAGGATGCTCTTGGCATGTTTTGTGATTTGTCCAAAGCCTTTGATTGTGTACAGCATTCAACATTGGTCATGAAGCTACACTACTACGGCATAAGAGGACATGCACTCAATCTTCTGACCTCTTATTTAGCTGACAGAGTTCAGAGGATTGATGTGAATGGCAAGAAATCTCCTGGTTCGGTAATCGGCATGGGGGTCCCACAAGGGTCTATTCTTGGTCCTTTTCTCTTTTTAATATATATTAATGATTTACCATATCTAGTTGAAAAGGATCATGAGATAGTATTGTTTGCTGATGACACCTCATTGATTTTCAAAATAAAAAGACGACAAATCGTATATGACGATGTAAACAATGCTCTCTCGAAAGTAGTACATTGGTTCAGTGTTAATAACTTACTATTGAATAGTAAAAAAACTAAATGTATTATTTTTAGAACACCTAACACGAAAGTTGTTAAAGCCGATGTACTCTTGAATGGTGAACCCGTAGATCCTGTCGATTCTACGGTATTTCTCGGTATCACCATAGACTCCAAATTACAGTGGGGACCCCATATTGATGGATTGGCGAATAGACTTAGCTCTGCAGCTTTCGCGGTCAAAAAAATTAGATCATTAACTGACGTAGAAACGGCTCGACTTGTTTACTTCAGTTACTTCCATAGTATTATGTCCTATGGGATTTTACTTTGGGGTAATGCAGCCGGTATCCAACCGATATTTGTCCTGCAGAAGCGAGCTATTCGTGCAATCTATAACTTAGGCCCTAAAGACTCCTTAAGGCAAAAGTTTAAAGAAATTAATATATTGACAGTTGCATCGCAATATATTTTTGAAAATATTATGTATGTTAAGAAAAACATTAATAATTTTACCAAAATTGGTGATTTTCATAATATTAACACTAGAAATAAGCATAATCTTGGTGCACCTGTAACTCGGTTGCATCGAATCCGTAATTCTTTTATGGGACAATGTGTACGCTTTTACAATAGGATCCCAGAAAACGTCAGAGAATTTTCTATATCACGATTTAAAAAAATTGTGAAAAGACGTTTGTGTGTTAAAGGTTATTACCAAATTAATGATTTTGTAAATGATAACACGCCTTGGGAATGAAATGCTCGCTCCAGTCTGTTTCAAAGGTATCATTGTCACAAATAATTAAATATGTATTTGTTTAAAATTGATTTTAAAAAATAGGTCCCGCTGAGTTTCTTGCGCCGGTTCTTCTCAGGTCTGAGGCATTAATTTTAGTGAACTGGTGGTAAATTTGACGTTCAAAAAATGAAGCATGTAACTTCTTATTTTGAATAAAATTATTTGAATTTGAATTTGAATTTGATGGCAGACGCGTCGGTGAAGGATAATTATTCAAAATGTTTAGAGAAGTTTTAATTTATAATCCATACCTATATTATAAATTCGAAAGTAACTCTGTCTGTCTGTCTGTCTGTCTGTGCCGCAATCAGGGCCAAACCGCTAATTCAATTGTAATAAAATACTCATACAGAGATACTTGAGGGTCTTCGGATGAACATAGTGTAACAGTATGTACCTATGGTATAAGTTAAAAATAAATAAATAAATAAAATAAAATATGCATGGCAATATACATAAATAACATAGTTAAATATGAATAATAAAAACTATATATTTTAAATATCATATTAATCGAGACGCGTTCGTGTATTCTCGTCCCGAGTGTCGCGACCGTCGTTCCGTATATATAGGTGGTGGTGATGCTCGGAAGGCAGCGGTCGAGTCGAACTATTAAGTACTACGGTACAAATAAATATGATGCACATAAAGACTCGTACCAAATGTATAATAAATATAATGTGATAATTTGAAGTCTATCATGGCACGATCTTTTAGGATCGAATTTCTTATAAAGGCAATATATGTGTAGGAGCGACACATATTGTGGATCTTTGATCCATATTATAATATTGAATGTTGCTTGACGTCGCGAAGGCTGACGTGATGGGCTTATGCGAACTGTTATAGCGACATTAACTATGTCGTGGCTGACGCCGTCTCGCAGTACGCTCGCGGTACGTAAGCTATGCTTGTATGGCGTTGGTCATTGATATTTTATATACCACTTCTAAGACTTGGTATACGACTAGTAGGTGTGTGGTGCTGTTATGTCCCAGCTCCGGTGTATGTAGTAGTGTCCGCCTGTCTCATACGGGTGTGTGGTGCTATTTTATGTCCTGGAACTCTGGTGTATGTAGTAGTGTCCGCCTACGGTTCGAGACACGACTGTGGGGTGTGTGCCGTGCGTTTATTTAACGTATCGGCCGCCTTGCGGTAGTGCGTTCGTTCCAACGACTTATATTGATCTCACAAATCAATCAACATCACTCTTCTAATACAATCTTAATATAAACAAGCGTAACAAGTACCTTCAGAAAGATCACACACAAACGTCTCGGAGGGTTCAACGATGACTGTAAAGCCACGGTCTGGTCGGAATTCACGGTGTAGGGGCGGGGCGGTGCCCGTACTCTTTCTTCCTTTTATTATGACTAGTTCGCAGTTATAGTGGAGAGGAAGATAGGACGCGCTCTTGGCTTATCTTCGGACGAGCTTCGAGTTATGACAATGTTATATTGTCGAGTCTACAGTTATCTAAATAACTGACACAAGAACAACTTCTGATGGCAAAGTACTTATTAAAGCGATACCTTCTAATGGCATAATACGAAATTCTTAACACTGTATCCTCTGAATCTCTAAAAGATTTTGGGTTCTTCACGATCACAACTATAAAGAGTTCTAACCACTAGACACATCACGAGCCAAGGCATTATTTATTAAATAATATTTTAAAAGGTGTTTGGGATATCAGTTACAATAGGTTACTTTTTTTTTCTCATATTTGTAATATTGTCGATATATACAAATATATTAAAATATTTTTCAATTTGACAGGCAATTTATTCCGCCATGTTAATAACGACCGTTGCTAAGCAACGGTTTGCAAAGTTTATTTGTTGGTATAAGCAAACGTCACCCAAAATGAGCTTGCTTAACGCATACATGGCGTGCGCCGACTCAACCTTATGAGATACATAAAAATAATGTTTTACAAAAATATTGTCCTTTAAATAATGTTTAAAAAAGTCCGCGATACACATACTATATTTATCTCTGAAGCTTGGGCAAAGTAACACAGTAACAACAAGTAACCATTTTAATTAATTTACTTTATATTTATCGGGTTTTTGTTGTATGTATTTTCTATAATTTGATATTGATCCTTATGAAAATGAATATAATAGTCACTTTTAGCATTTTATCTAGATTGAAATTATAGTTCACTGTATAACATTCTAATAAATAATTAAAGTGCTCAACTGGCACGCTCGAAGCGCCATAAATGAAGAACTGAACTGAATAAATAATTAAGGAGATGTCACTGATTCGAAATAACTAGGTTATTACATACGACCGGCATAGTATGACCGACGCGAACGGGCAGATGACTTTGACGGTTTTGTAAATTTTCATACATTTTCGAACTACTGTTAATTTTTATGTAATTATTTGCTGTTTATAATTAATTTATACTTTTCTTTGGTTCTTCTCTTATTCGAGGAGCAGATTAGTTAGATTTTCATAAATTTCTTGGTGTGGTGTAAGTTGCGGCCCTGCGCGGCATCGGTGTAATATTATTTAAGTATTAAGGAGAGAATTGTTGGTTATTTCATCTTGGTTGGATGGTAGATAACCATAACGTTGTTATACACTTAATAAATTGTGGTTTTAGTTTTCTGGGATTTTATTTGATACTAGCGACCCGCTCGCGGCTTCGCCCGCTTAAACCACAAAATTATTTAATTAACACACTGAATTATGTTCGTGTTTTGATATACCTATAATGTATGTTTGCAGCGCAATGAAGATTTTTAATGACAAATTTATTAAAACTTTAGGTCGCATTTTCGTACCTCCCATGAGAATCTTCACTTGAATTTTTGAAATAAAACCACAACTTATCGATACTTACAATAAAATCCTAACTCATCGGTGTCTGTACATGGAAGATATTACAATTAACATTGTAATAGAACTTGGTCAGTTTGTCTGTTTGTCTGTGAATTTGTTCACGATAATCTCAGAAACGGCTTAACCGATTTAAATCCTTTTTTGTTTGCATTTTGGCAATTTAATATTAGTTTTATTTTAATCAGCTTCACGCTGCATCCCTCACTCAGCAGGTTAGGCAGAGGAACCCTAGTATTAAGACACTCCGTTCCCCACTTTCTGCCGAATTCTGGAGGCATTGCGTGTTCTCGTTCTTTCGTGTTCGACACCAGAGCGAAGAAATGGAAATATAAATTTAAGTAAATATTTCATCTCCTCGAGTGCTTGCACTTCGTGCCTCTGCGCCACGACTGGCCTCAACTGGACTGGACTTTATTTTAATCGGTTCACACAAAGTCAAAACCAGATCCACGCTTTATCCCGCCTTTAGCAGGGTAAAGATTATGCGTAAGATTATGAGATTATGTTGTAATGTAAGGATTAAAATATTGCGTATAATGTGTGACTGATGTGCGAAATGAAAATATTATTAAATTATAATTCAAGCCTCCAAGTGGGGATCGGACCCACACCAGTCGCGTTGCAGCCACAACTTTGGCCTTTAACAAAGAACAGAAGAGAAGCGCGTCAGCGCTCCTTTTACGGAAATAGCATATAGGTAAAATATTTTAATTCCATACCTAAAGAATTTAAGCAACAGTGTAGACGTAAGTTTTTTTTTTTCATTTCACGATGTTTAATCATATCTATATTTCGTGTGAGGCAGTTACGCTTTGATACCAATAACGTAAACACATACTACTACAAAAATACTACCAAAACCTTTAGATTTTAGAACTTTGAACTTTGCCGCCAAAACCTACAGCTCGATTTCGGAATGAGGCGTATGCGGCGCTCTCGCTTTGATAAAAAAAAAAATGTGCGTGCGTCGTTCTTGACAAATTGTATTTTATTTTACAACGATAATTTTATTATTTATTCGCGGCTTTGTCCGCTTGAATTACATGATTACTCTTTTAAGAAATATAGATATTACAAACAGCCTTAACTAATAATTAATTGATTTGGATTAGTACTCACGATATTATTTGCAAAATAACTTATCTAGCTCCTGTACAGTTTTTAAATTAGTAACATATATTATTAGTTAAATATATAATTGATATACAGAATATACGTAGAAAGCACGTTTTTGCTCTCAAAAGTTATTTCTTTATACGTTTCTTAAAAAAATATTAATAACATAAACGAACGAACGGACTGAAGAACCTATTCAAAATATTTCTTTGAATATTAAGTCATTCTTTATCACTGTGTTAAATAATTACGAATTAAGCTAGACTGTTACGAAGGTAATCTTCACCAACAATTCAATGTAGTTTACTTTATAATTAGTACTATGAACAATTGTACTTTAAGAATACGTAAATTTATCAACAGTCAAATAAATAAGACGTTTCTAAAGTCATTCTTTTGGACTTACAATTGAACTGTAACCATTCGAGCATTGTTAGAAAAATATTACAATGTTATGTTAAATTTATTATAAGTATAGATTACACTTACATGACGTAATTAACGTTAAGCAGATAATAACTCAACAATATAATAATTTATTTCTTAATAATTTCTTTTTTTTTTCAAATATAAATATCTTTAAAACTTTAAGTACATAATTTTTTGATAAAGTGTAGCGGTAACCTTTCCAAACTATATTTTCTTTTATGCACAGCGCCATCTATTAAGATCCCATCACAATTAGTGATAGCGTTACGCGTATGGAAGAGAGTATCAAGATTCGTTAGTACCTACTATTGGTCAATAGATAGCGTTCTTGTATCGATTTTTTAATATGTCAAATATAAACTTCTTGAAAACTTAAATACTTATATCTTTAGTATTAAAATGATTAATATTTTTTAGTATTAAAATGATTAATATTCCTCCCGTCGTAATTAGTGTTTAACTCCACAGAACGTTTTTTGCGTTATTAAGATTCGTTAGTACCTACTATTAGTCAATAGATAGCGTTACTTGTGTCGTTTTTTACTATCTTAAATATTAACGTCTTGAAAACTTAAATACTTATATCTTTTGATAGAGTGAAGCGATTACAATGAAATAAAGACTAAAACCTACCTTGATTTATTTGTAATTTTTATGTATAAAAGTTGCTTAAATTTATTGTGTACTTTTTACGTGATACGTGTTCACATAAACAGACAAACAGACAAACAGACAAAAATTCCAAAAATGTTGGAAATGGATTCTGTTAGTTATCCTTTAACACCCTGGCTAATTTTTTCTTAAATATTTTCAATGTACAGAAACGACTTTTCTACAGATTTATTATAAGTATAGATTAAACTTATCATATTTAATGTAGAAAGGACTTTAGTTATTTCATATAGTATCTATGTACGCGCTCAAGGAAAACGAGTAAAAAGATTTTTCCCGGGTAAATCAGTAAAATCGATCACTGAAAGTCCAATAAAAATTAGTTCAGTTATTCTGGTCATTAGCTCGGGGAAATAGCAAGACAGACAGAGACAAAATTATTAATAATGCAGCTGGTTTTGTTTAGTTTTTTAATTAATATTTTACTATGGTTACGTTTACTTATATTTTTTTATTTAAATTAGTTACATATTTTCACAAACAATTTCCTAAATATATCTATAAGCATTCGTAAAGTTTAAGCGGGCGAAGCCGCGTCCGGGTCCGCTAGTTAATATATATATATTAAGTTCCATCTTATATGTAAGAAGCATGTGAGTTACTACATGTAATAGTAATATAAGTATTCGAGGCTACTAAGATAAGTTATAAGTGCTTATTACGTATTTACGGTTGTTTGTTTTGGAATACTTCGTCGGTAAGTTTTTAATAGCTTATTATTAAAACAAAAAAGAGTAATCTTAATGCACGTGTAGGGAACTATTATTTAGATATCTAGTTTATTTAATATGTGTCATTTATATATTTCAATATTATAATTTATTTATTTATCATTTATATACACACTGTAACTGATATCCCAAACACCTTTTAAAATTCCTCCTTCCTTCCTCTCCACTATAACTGCGAACTAGTCATAATAAAAGGAAGAAAGAGTACGGGCACCGCCCCGCCCCTACACCGTGAATTCCGACCAGACCGTAGCTTTACAGTCATCGTTGAACCCTCCGAGACGTTTGTGTGTGATCTTTCTGAAGGTACTTGTTACGCTTGTTTATATTAAGATTGTATTAGAATAGTGATTCGTGATGTTGATTGATTTGTGAGATCAATATAAGTCGTTGGAACGAACGCACTACCGCAAGGCGGCCGATATGTTAAATAAACGCACGGCACACACCCCACAGTCGTGTCTCGAACCGTAGGCGGACACTACTACATACACCAGAGTTCCAGGACATAAAATAGCACCACACACCCGTATGAGACAGGCGGACACTACTACATACAGCGGAGCCGGGACATAACAGCACCACACACCTACTAGTCGTATACCAAGTCTTAGAAGTGGTATATAAAATATCAATGACCAACGCCATATAAGCATAGCTTACGTACCGCGAGCGTACTGCGAGACGGCGTCAGCCACGACATAGTTAATCTCGCTATAACAGTTCGCATAAGCCCATCACGTCAGCCTTCGCGACGTCAAGCAACATTCAATATTATAATATGGATCAAAGATCCACAATATGTGTCGCTCCTACACATATATTGCCTTTATAAGAAATTCGATCCTAAAAGATCGTGCCATGATAGACTTCAAATTATCACATTATATTTATTATACATTTGGTACGAGTCTTTATGTGCATCATATTTATTTGTACCGTAGTACTTAATAGTTCGACTCGACCGCTGCCTTCCGAGCATCACCACCACCTATATATACGGAACGACGGTCGCGACACTCGGGACGAGAATACACGAACGCGTCTCGATTAATATGATATTTAAAATATATAGTTTTTATTATTCATATTTAACTATGTTATTTATGTATATTGCCATGCATATTTTATTTTATTTATTTATTTATTTTTAACTTATACCATAGGTACATACTGTTACAACACGTAAAATCATACATACATTTAATAAGATTTATATATTTTATAGTAAGTATTCGTATTTAGTAGATTTATATGAAAGCGCTCGCTGCCGTCAACCGAACCGGTAAGACGTTCAACATTCACGCCTACCCTCTTGTCGACGGTATATATCTCACATGCTTGCCACGCGACGCGCTTTCCATACGTTCCTTTGTTCTCTTTATTATTTTCTTCCAAATCAGTATTTATCGTGTTCCGTTTTATATATATGTCTGTGGTTGGCTTTTGTATAAAGTGTGTCGTGATTTATCATTTGTGTTAAAACTATATGTACTTTAAAGTGGCGTTGAATATACTCAGTGTAAACTGTGAGTACACTTTTTATTCATCTCCATCAACACTACACACGTAATGCCGTCAATATCCAGAAATAATTATTATTTATTTAGTAAATGGAAATAAATATATGAAGATGGCAGGACTATAAAGCCTCTGGTAAAGATAAAAGTATGAGAGAGATAAAAAAGAAAGAGTATAAGCTGCAAAAGCACCAGACGAAAGTACTGATCAAGATGAAGCGTGAAAAGGCAGAGAATGAAAGAGATGAAAGGTTAAAGAACAACTTCAAGGAAAATACGAAGCTTTTCTGGAGAGAAGTTAGTGTTTCTCGAGGTTGCTCGTTAGCCTGTAGAATGAAAGGGGTGCTTTCGAAGGACGGTGAAATTCTAACAGAACAACCACACGTTTTGCAGCGATGGGCGGAATTTTACAAGGAGATGTATGAATGTGATGACGCCTCAGTCTCAAGTAGCAGCGAAACGCTGAGTCTTGATGTAGCTGATGGCGAAATCAGTATAAAAGAAGTTGAGAGTGCAATACGAAGTCTGAAATGTGGTAAGTCAGCGGGAGCAGATGGAGTTACTGCCGAGATGATCAAATATGGTGGGCCACGCGTCTTGGACTTGTTCTGGTTTTTGTGCAATTTGTGCTGGAAATCAGGGGAGGTCCCAGACGATTGGCGAGGTGCGGTCATCGTGCCTTTGTATAAAGGCGAAGGTTCACAGATAGACTGCGCAAGCCATAGGGCTATCAGTTTGATTAGCTTAGGTAGTAAAGTTTATGCTAAAGTTTTAGCGAGAAGAATGCAGGAGAGATCTGAAAGGTTGTTGTGGGAGGCCCAAGGGGGCTTTAGACCTGGAAGAGGGTGTATGGATCAGATCTTTTCCCTCCGCATGATCACGGAAAAATTTTTGGCCGTTAACCAAAAAGTTTTCTGTGCTTTTGTGGACTTGGAAAAGGCGTTTGACAGAGTTGTTAGAGCGAAATTATGGGAGATACTACCCCGGTACAATGTGAGCGGACCCTTGCTGCAGGCTGTAAAGTCTCTTTACAGAGATCACTCAGCCTGCGTGCGAGTAGGAGCTGGCATGTCGCCCTGGTTTGACATCCGATCGGGTGTTAAACAAGGTTGCGCCATGTCAGCTTGGTTGTTCAATTTGTATTTGGATAGCTGTCTCCAAGGAGTGAAACAAAGTGATATGGGAGTGAAAGTAGGTGACCTGAATGTGAATTGCCTGCTGTACGCAGATGATGCAGTGCTTATTGCATCATCAGAATGCGAGTTGCAGGCATTGGTCACCACTCTGAAAGAAGGGTGTGAATATAATGGTCTAAGCCTCAATGTGAATAAGACAAAGGTTCTGATTTTTGAAAGAGATGAAGAAAGGACGGAATGCAAGATCAGTGTAAATAGTATGATATTAGAACAAGTGAATGAAGTGGTATACTTGGGAAGTATGTTCAGTAGAGATGGAAGATACGAGATGGATGTGGAAAGGCGTATTGCTGCCGGTAACAAGGTTAACGGAGCCTTAGCTGCATTGATGAGACGGCGAAACGTCAGCACAGCTGCGCGTTTGGCCGTACACAATGCAGTTTTGGTACCGACTCTGTTATACGGCAGCGAAACGTGGGTATTACAGAAGAAGAATGAAAGAAAGATGAATGCTGTGGAGATGCGATCTCTTCGTAGGATATGCGGAGTCAGCTTAGCTGATCGAATCCGCAATGAAGAGGTACACAGAATGGCAGGTACTAGCGAGGATGTCACGGTGAGAATGAAGAAGAACGTGCTCAGCTGGTTTGGGCACGTCGAACGAATGAGTGATGAAAGAATGGCAAAAAAGATTTATGATGGAAAAGTGAGCGGTAAGAGAGGTAGGGGGAGACCTCGGTTGACCTTCGAAAACACAGTATCAAAGATACTGGAGGAAGGTCACGTAAAAAGCATGAGGACCCCCCGAAGGGCATGTATGAAGAGGTTGATGACAGTGGACGAGGCGAAAGAGGTATGTAGAGACCGTAGCGTTTGGCGCTCCGTTCTCTCTGACTACCCCGCAAGGGATAAAGCGTGAAGCTAAGTTAAGTTAAGTTAAGTTAAGTTTAAGATGTTTTTATGAAGTATGTAAAAAAACAATTATATTAATATACGCAGAATGCCGCCATCTTTGTCAGATGCGGGTATGTGAATTGTGAAATGAGACTTAAATAGGTTTGGTGAATTATAATTACTTATAAATGTAATGTCTATATATTATGTTAGTAAATATTTAACATGTTACTATAAAAGGAAATATTAATATAATAGTATCATTTATAAAATTATTATATCAAAATACGTATTTACAATTTATAAATATTATATAATATGAGTCTATTTAATGTCCTACAATAAAGGTAATCTGTCAAGATATTTAATTAATTATCATAAAGATGTTAGACCCGCGCCTCCGTTGCGGTTTCAAGTCCCGCTACGTTCAAATTTTTATACGTTTTCTTAATAAGTATTTTTCTTTCCTAAATGTGGAATAACACTTTAAAAATGTTAAAAATAGTTTTACATTTGTTCTTGTTAACTCGTTGCATAATGAGTAGGTGTGTGGTGCTATTTTATGTCCTGGAACTCTGGTGAATGTAGTAGTGTCCACCTATGAATCTAACAACTTGTTTTAATATAGAAAACAAATGAGACACGACTGTGGGGTGTGTGCCGTGCTTTTTAACATATCGGCCGCCTAGCGGTAGTGCGTTCGAACCAACAACTTATTATTGATCTCACAAATCAATCAACGTCAAGAAATCACCATTTTAATACAATCTTAATGTAAACAAGCGTAACCAGAACGTTCGAAAAGATCACACACCAACGTCCCGGAGGTTTCAATAAGGACTGCCGCAACCACGGTAGGAGTTCACGGTATAGGGGCGGGGTGGTGCCCTTGTGCTTTCTTCCTTTTATTATAACTAACGTTTCTGCACAGTTATAGTAGAGAGGAAGATAGGACGTCTTCGATATACTTAAGAAATGTCACGGGAGATTAAAACGGACAGACTACGACATGTTATTTATTATAATATATTTTATTTCTACTTATATTAAATGTATGGTACATTACATATTAATATTGTTACCTTTGAATCTCTAGAAGATCTTGGATTACTTACGATCACTACGGAAGGGTTCTAATTATATTAGACGTATCACGAGCCATATTAAAATATTTAAATTATTATTTAAATAATTTTATTTAAATATTTTATGGAGTAGAGTGGAGAGTCAGTTACAAACCTCATAATTGTAGTTATTTTCATATAAAATGAGCGCATACGCCCGGTTAGGTTTGTAACCGGGCGTATGCGCTCATTTACCGGGTAGGTTTGTATTTTTTTATAAGTTGTACTTTCCGTTGACCTAGAATCTTGAAATCAGTGCAGAGCCCTCGGTAGGCGAATGTACTTCGCACTTGACCGTTTTTTTTTTTATTAAAGACATCAGCAGTGCAAATTTTATAACTTTCACAACATTGTTTTTAATTATGCATAAAAGGTCAAAATGCGCTAAGAAATGTGACATTTCATACGTTTCATAATACTCTTGTTGAAAATGGATATCTTTATTAATTTAAAGACTTTGCAACATACTTTGCAATATTTATGTTTCATTAGCTCAGTGCCTAGCTTATTATGCATTTTTGATAAGGCCATCGTAGCGCAGTGAGACAGTGTCTCACACAATGGTTGTTGGGTAGTTTTCCACTCGGAGTAATTATTTTTTATTTTGTCGCTTTGGTAACAAGCAAACGAGCCGTTGAGTGGCGCTACTTATATCGCAATGTCTCGAATTCACGTGGAAAATCTAGTAACAAATGTCTTACTAAGTTTCGTCTGCATAGCAACGTAGTCTTATTTATGGTGAATAGAGCGTGAAGCAAAAAAAACAAAAATAACTTTTTTTTCCTAGGTACACCGCGCACAACAGGGAAGGCAGATGAAACCCAGTGTTGAGGTACCTTTTTCCGTCGAATTCTGGATACAAGACAAAATAAACATATAAGCTTTATATGTAGAAAACTCTAGCTGGCTGGCTGTACCCGTTACAATTACGGGTTCCTTTCTATTAAAAGCAATTGATTATTTTAATTTCTCGACATTGGTTACAAAATGCTAAATCTTAAAACTAGGTTCCCAGGTCTCCTTTGCCTCCCCTGCGATGTGCGGAATGCAACGTGAAACTCAAATTTCATATTATATTATATTAAAAAACTTAATTATATTAAATAAATCAAAATCAACATGTAAGTTAGCGCTATTATGCCATTATCCTCTTGCTCTTAGTCAGTGCTAGCTCGTCCGCGGCGCGCGAACGTCGATTTGACGCTTTCTTACTTGGAAATTTTACGTCAAATTGTGTGTTGCGTGTTTTTTTTTAATGACAAAAAAAGAATACTGTGTATTTTGTGGATTTTTTGTGTGTGTAAAACACGTATTTGCTAATGGTTTGTTTTTTTATTTTTTTCTGTAACATTTATTTAAAAAATATTAATTAATAAATTAGCCTTAAAATATATTTATTTAATATGAATTTTTAATGATTTCATTAAATTTTATATAAATTTATGTATAATCAATAATTTTATTAAGAGCTAATATTTTAATGCAGCTTTAGTTATAGCTTTCTGAACTTTTTTAAATATTAGAGGAGACACAATGAAAGGTGGTAAATAGTTTTTCCGTATACATTGATATTTTAACTTCATAAGTAATTCATAAATTAAATAAATAACTGTTTATTCTAATGTTACCTTTTTATTATAAAATTTGTAATATTTAACTATAAAGCTCAAAATTATAATACATAATAACGGTGTCACAAAAAAAACTGAATATTTATTATTTGAAAATTAATCCAAATTCGTGCACAGATAAAATTATGTATATATTGTTTTTTTCAGTTTTATGTACATATTTTTTAGTATCATACAAAACTAATGTACTTAAAAAGTTGAAATTTGGTATAAAACTCAAACTAGAAAAAGATTATTTGATTTTTTCCCGTAACAGGAACGAACATACGATATTTTTGATATATTTATGTTCACTCCAGTTGCGGTGCGATTTTTGGGTATATAGCTGATAAGAACTTAGCTTTTCTCATTGAAATAGCATTGGCTCTGCTTCATATCTATATACATTGCTTCTCATATGACGGACTCCAATGACACATTTGTCTTACCACAACTGAGAAATGGGATTCGTATTCACGATTAACACGACGTCATTTATTTCACTGCGTTAGTGCTTATAAAGTCAATTGTAGCGCAGTAGAACGGAATCTGGCTAGGGAGAATGACCATTTATTCACTCTGATAGAGGTCGGTGCGGAGTTGAGGTCTATCACTCAATACTCAATGTCACACATGCGGATGAAAAGTGAAGAACGGAGTGTCTAGTCAATAGGTCCTCTCTACGAATTACCTGCTTTTAAATATATTATTTCAGCTTCACGATGTATTGCGTAGGTAGGCAGAGGGATCTTGGGAACCTAGTTCCGTTCGACATTTTTTATCTCATTCTTGAGTCATCGTGCGTTAAGTGGCGGAACTCAACGTCGTGCTTTGCCTCGTTACCAGAGCGAGGCAATGAAAGTATAAAATATTTTATGCTCCCGAGAGGGAATCGAACCCACAGCCGTCTCGTTAACACGCTTGTGTCACTACGCCACGTCGGCCTCAAAATCGATTTTATAAATAAAATTTTGTTGATAACGAAATCTAATGGCTTGAAATATCTAATTCACTTCTACATAAATAGCTTTTACTATAAGTGATTGTAAAAGCTTTCTTTGTACTTTATTTTTATTTCGTTCCCATTCGAAGATGAATAATTTGTCAATAAACTTTTATTGATAGTAGTATTATTTTATAAGGGAATTTACTTTCTCCGTTTAAAGAAGTGGTGAAATATTTATTTAATTTACTATATACTATTTAATTTCTTTCTTTATATATTATTCTGGATTTGGTTAATCATTTAGAGGACCTTAATGAAAGCAACATCTGCAAAGAATATTTTTTGTAGCAGTTTAATATATTCGAGTAACATAAATATTTTGTAAATAAAAGTTTCTTGCTCTAATTATTTTTAATCTAAGCCTAGATAACAGAATTAAATTAAAAATTTGTGACAATAATGTCAGTATATTGTACCAAATATTTTTATAATGAATATATAATTTTCAACTAACCTAATTGATAAAATGTTATGATGAAAACTGCTATAAAGGTACCTGTAGCTCCTCTGGTGTTACACGAGGTCGTAGCCAGGGGTTATCACTTACCATCAAGTGATCACAGACCCTTACGCACCTTTACTTTGTCTTTTTCCATAGAAGATAGAAGTGTATAATAGTTATAAGCTAACTTATTAGAAAAACAAGCACTAGTCGGACTCCCCACCGAGGGTTCGAGAATAATAAAATGTGTATTGTAATATCCACACTAAATCATTTCATCTGATAACTCACTTGAACTAGCTTCAATACCAAATTTTGCCCCAGTTTTAACGCTATTATTTACGATTTTACTACGAATGTATGAAAAATTTTATAATTCTAGGTCAACCGAAAGTATCCTATTAATTTTGATTCCCTTTATAGTGTCGAAATACGCGTTTTGCTACATACTTTCGATATCTCTAAGCGTTCCTGAGATATATAAGCTCTTAACAAACAGACGGATAACAAAGTTATATTAGTTATGGAACCCTAAAAAATGTTTTTGAAGACCTTTATTTTACTTACGTGTCTCTTTATTTTGTCAAAAAATTGTACAGTTTTTTAATTTAACAATAATATTTCGTTATAACGAAATCGAACACAGATATTCAATAATTTACTTTGTCTTTATTTGTAAAGCGTATACTTACTCGTAATAATTAAAAAAATAAACACAGAAAAATTTGAACCAGTGTCTTTTGGAAAGGTCCAAGCGCTACCACTAAGCCATGCGCTCAAATTAATTAATGTGTCACTACTCCGAAAAAATCATTATTTTCATTTCCTAGTAACAAGATATAGCACAGCGTTAAGCCACGCTATGTCTCGAAAACTGGGCGGAAAGTGAAGAACAAATTGCCTTAACACTGAGTGTCTTCTACATTCCCGTCTATACGCGTGAAGTTAAAAAAAAGAATCCATAACTTTAAAGTTGAATAGCAGCACTAATTGGCAAAATAATTAGATACACTACATGTAATATATTACCCCAAAGACTTATAACTTATTGTATAATATTATTAATAATGTAATGTAATATAATTTCTTCTTTCCAGTACTATAATTATATCTATAAAATTCAAGTTAATCTTTTTATAATTTCACGCTCTATGACTTATCATAACATAGGAAATTGACTTCTTGTTCCGTTATGAGCTTTCCGCTGATATCGAAAGTTGTATTAACAAGAATACAAAACAGGATATACATAGATGTGTACGTACAAACATTCATTCAATCTTCATACATTATTACAGTCAGTATTTAGTTTCGTATAATTATAGTATGGACCTAGTGTTAGTACACTCCATTACCCGCTTTCCGTTCATTTCAGATATATTACGTGTAATGTGGTGGGACCCAACGCCGCATTGCGTCTTATCCGACCGTAAAACTGTTAATCATTTGAATATAGTCCATTCAATGGATGAATAATGAGCCCACAACATCAGAATCTGCTTTTGGTCTATTTTAACAAAGAAAAGCTGAATAAGACATTTTTATCTATTAACAAAGAAAAACTTGATAAATTTCGCAGTATTAGGTTTGAAGAAACTCTTGATGACTGCACTTTATAGAAGTGATACATATTATATATAATGATAAAGCAGGACCTTTTTTTTTAGATAAGATAAGCATAAATAATTTTGTGTTAAGACACTCCGTTTGACGCCTAGAAGGTTGCCTTGATACTATGTCGGGTAAAATTAAACTAATTTATTCTCCTGAGTGGGAATCCACAGTTATACCGTTTATATTCAGACTCTGTGCCGCTGCGCCTCGACAGTATATGCTGATCAGCAAATGGAATCAATTTATTTTCTCTGGATATTTCATATAATATCTAGTATATTGCGCGAAATATGTACAATATGAATAACCAAATCTTGGACTAACGTAGCGAGCGCTCACGCATATCTAATGGACACGAGCCATACATAATAGTTATTTCCTTACTCTATTAATTTAATGCATTTTTTTTTATTCTGAACCCGTACAACCTTCCGTTAGATTACTAAATATCAACGTAACTAACTCCGTAATATACATACGTTCATGTTTAGTTATTGTAATGACAGACAGGAAGACGGATTAATTTGATAGGTTACGTTGACTTGATATTACATATTTTTTTATTTTATATTTTTCGGTGTTAATTTCTGCATTCTATAATGGAATATTGAGTATTAAATATTATATACGTATATAATATTTAATACTCAAAGAGCATTTCTATGACTAAAATGTGAGAGTAAAACTATAGGCGTCGTGGCGCAGGGTCACAATCGCGTCGGTTGTGGGCTCGATGACCAGTAATGATGAGAATTAAATGTTTAATATTTTCATTTCCTCGCTCTGGTAATGATACAAAGTGCGAGATTATGTTCCACCACATAACACAGTACACAGTAACTCAATGCAATCCAGCGGAAAATGGGGAACTAAATATATTATTTTAATATAATATCAAATATTAGTCATAACCAACTAATATTAGTCGTAACTTGATGATATAAATGAAAAATAAATAAAGTTAGAATGAAATTTAACGAAATCTATTCATAAAATAAAGTAATAATTACTTCAGGCTTACAAACAGTAAAATATAATATTTCTCTTTGAATATTACTTTGCAGTTCAACTTTGAAGAACCACCACTAATTAAATGTAGTTAAATGAAGAAGGACAAACTAATAAACTTAGTGATGATTTTGTATTTTTTTAATCGTTTAATCTTATCCCCTTATAGCAAAGTAGGCAGAGGGAATATAGTGTTAAGATACTCCGTTCCCCATATGCAGCTATATTTTCGAGACATTGCGTTAGTTGAGTGGTAGAACTCAAAGCCGCTTTTTGTCTCGTAACCAAAGCGAGAAAATAAAAATAGTTACTTTTAAGATCGTTTTCAGAAAAATCTGTGCCCTGTGCTTGTTATTAAGCTATAGTATATGTTTATATTGTTTTCTGTATTAATTTTTTGTTTATATATATTCATTATATCTATATTCATTTGTATTTTCTATGAACATTTAAATTTGTTCATATATTGTATTAAGTATGAATTATTATAATTTGTAGCTAGTATAAAACAAAGGATAGTTACTCAGTCGCCCGAGGGAGGCGGTATAACGGATTCTGTTCCCGTTACATGTATCCGCCACGCTTCATTGGGGTGTTTAATTATTTCGACTCGCTTACGATCTCACGTGTTAATATAGTCGGGCTTACTATAGTTTTAATGAATATATAGTGAAGTAGAGCACTTGGTAAAGTTTTTATTTAAAATATTTGTTGTTTAAAATATAAAGTCGTGAGACAAAAAATATATGTATAGTATATGGGTGGAATTAGAAATATAAAGTCTGACTGAACTGAGTATCAGAGAGGTCAGATTATATTTCCAAAAATGTACAGAATTTTACAAGTAAAATAAAAAAAATATCAATTAATATATATAATGTAATTTAAAATTATTTTTCTAAAAACGCCTTCTTAATTCTTCCTAAATGTTATTTTCTTTTACAGATCCGAGATATCAAACATGATGCATCAACGGACATTGTGTAGTGTAAAACAGTGTTAGCGCGTTGAAGTCTAATGTACCACAAAAATGTATATAGCAATTTTATTCTGCCTGGCGTTGGTAGAGACGGCGTTTTGTGAGTATTTATTGTTTTAATTTTATTTTATAATAAGAAAAACTTCACTTAGATCAACTTGAGGCCATTCGTAGAGCGTGGACACAAGCGTGTGACTGTAAAACTGACAGGTTGTGGATTCGATTTCTCCTCGAGGAAATAAAATATTTCATATTTTTATTTCCTCGCTCTGCTGTTGAGGCAAAGCGCGGCGTTGAGTTGCGTGACACAACACACGACACAAATCCTATAGAATTCGGCGGAAAGTGAGGAGCGGAATGTGAAGCTAAAAAAAACTTCATATTATAGCAACAGTATATACACGATATTCTGTGTAACAAAATAAAAGTATATTAATGTTTTGTAAATTACCTAACTTAAGTACTTTATGAAGTACCTCATTAAAGAAAATTATTAGTTACTTAGTAAGTATTATAACGTCTGTTAAAACATTTAATTACAGGTTAAAGTTAAAAGACCAACTTTCAAACTTTCTCCGTAACCGTAACTTATTTGCGAAAGATTACAGTTTTATCTGTTAATCTGTCCTTTGTTTAATTAATTGTAATATAACACGACATATCCTCAAAGTTACATTTCCTGTGATTTAGGACAATATAACTATAGCAATTAATGTTTTATAATCGCTTTACATCTTGCTAGTATAATAATTTAATATTTAGTAAGCTAATTATATAAAATAATAGCTATATAAATCTTGCACATTTAAATGATATATTTTATAATTGGCTAGCCATGAGTTATGTTTTACTATAACATATTTAAATGCAAGTGAATAACATTTTTTGTCTGCTCATTCTGATTGAACGTAAGGGAAGTATATGCAAATCCGTTTACTATAGACAATATTTATATTTATTATTAAACAATCAAATATAATATAATAGAATATGCTATGCTTTGCTTGCTTACAATACTTTAATTTTAAAAATGTAGAGTAGTCAAGTAAGACATCTAATTATTTTACACAAATTTATATTGCAAATAAAAAAGTGTATAAAACAAACACCCAAATACTAATAACAATAAGTAAACCTGCAACTATAGCGTTTAGAGTTAGACGCTGTCCCCCTGCGCCTATATCGTAATGGGTATTTTTGATTCTTAGTTATAATATTACGGACAAAATAATAAAAACAAACAAAGAGTACAATACAAGAATATCTAATAAACCTAGCTCTCATGTCCCCACAACTAGCACAGATGAGATGTAGAGCGGTGTAGAGCAACATAGAGATGCAATCTCGTAATGGTCTGGACGTGCGTTATAACCGTCTTGCAGACTAATTTGTACCAAACGTGCCTTATCTTGTACAAGGTCTATATTTTTTATATGATATTTACTTTTTACAAAATTTATGCTTTATGTAAGAAACTATAATATTCTCAGACTATCATTTTCAATGAATGGACTCAACGCCAACTATGTTTGAAAAAGAGACACTGGATTTTGTTATCAAAAATGCAGAGCCGAGTAGTATATAATTAATATTTACGTGTTACTTTACAATAC
Organism: Heliconius himera; assembly: GCA_021202915.1. NCBI lineage: Eukaryota > Metazoa > Arthropoda > Insecta > Lepidoptera > Nymphalidae > Heliconius > Heliconius himera. Next base: position 2,177 of record JAJHJA010000377.1, on the reverse strand, counting down.
ATGTTTATAGAAATATGTAATAATAATGATCAATGAATAAGAGTTATTAAGTGCTAAAATTATTACGTAACCGAAATGAATTTAGTAAACTAACAAGAATTTTAACAATTTCCTGTAGGTCTAGATTAAGTAAATTACAAACTTTATAGCCCTTTCACTTGATGTAAGGCTTCTGCAATATTATATTTTACCAATATTGAACTTATAAATTAGGTCACATACTTTTACAAATTTGGTTTACTTGGTAAAAAAAATATTTTGTATTTGATGTCAAAAATAAAGTTTAAGTGTGTAACCTTTTATTTCTCTACTGTACCTTTATATTTTTAAGTTTATAAAATACTTTACTGTCTTCTTTTTATTATTTCACTCTGTATCCCTCCATATAACAATGTAGACAGAAGAAGCCTAATGCATATAACACTTTAATCCCTACTTTCCGACAGTTTCTTTGGGACATCTCCTGTTAGATGGTGTAACTCAACACCGTACTTTATTTTGTTACCAGGGCGTGGAATTGTAAGCATTTCATTCTTCTAAATAGAATCGAACCCATAAACATCGCGGTTACAATCAGATATTGTGCCGCTGTACTACTTTGATTTTTCGTGCCGTTGCTAGTTAAAGTTAATGTACTATGCATATAAAACTTTCAAAGAAAGTTATTACATAAACCAAAAGATATTTAATAAAAAATCAAGCCATGTCAATAAAATACAAATTAGTGAAAATTCAATGAATGTTAAATCAAATTTCTCACCGCCGACTGTTATATATATGCAAAAATCTTATTTTACATGCGTTATTATACAATTCTGCCTTTCTTTTAACAATTTTAGGCTCTTGATTTTTAATCTATAATTAACTATAATTCAATTTCATAGTGTTATTTTGCTTACAAAATTAGTTCTAAGGTAATAGTTTGTAATTATTTTTAAATAATTATTCCAATGTCTAATTTCTCTACGTCATCATGCACTGACAAGATATCTCTCCCTTTTCAATACTAATATTTTATATCTAAGCTTTACGCTTCATTTTATGTCAGGATACTCTACTGCCGCCTGAATTCGAGAGATTATGTGTTAAATGGCTGAACCAAATGTTCTTTGCGTTGATAGAACAAAGAACTAATGAAAATAATTAATTTCTTTAAACTCTATGATGTATTAGTTTAAATAATATTAGCCACGCTACAGCTAAATCAGTAGGGCATGACTTATCCCTTACATTGACCTAAATTAAGTTACTATTCTTTTTGAAACCAATCTCCCATAGATTTCTCTAAGCCGACCGAATTAATTGCTCCAAGTGAAGTCTGCTGTGTTATTGTTATACAATTCTTAATTAACATAATAACGCAACTTTGAACTCAGTGCCCTTGTTATAAAGGTCATAAAGACCGCATTTTACTCGCTCTATCATGTCTTACTCAACCTAAAGTAAAATATACCTTACTATATATACAAATAGTATCTTTTTCTTTAATTCTTACACATCGGTCGTGAGACGCCGCACTTAGCACTACATGTTAAGCATTTTTCTCATATTAATTATTATGATTTCTTTGATTCTCTTTGTATTGTTTAAAGTGTCTCAGGTAGTGTTTGAATTCAATTTCTTTAAGGAAGGCCTATTATTGTGTCAGTTGGGCATCGTTTATTTTGTTAATGTTACTTTTAAATTGTTTGTTTCTGTTAGAAGTTCGTTTTCAGTATTAATTTGAAATATGCATTTGAAAGATGATCATAAAATCTATCAATATTTGGGTAAAAAAGGCCCATTTATAGTTATATATTTTTTATAAGCTACTCTTCGGCAACTCTTTATGTGTGAAAAAATACCATTGAAAATTATCATGAAAGTGGCTGTTACTGTGGCACAATGGTACAACATCTGAGTCTAAACATGACAGTTTTGAATTCGTTTCCTACTGGGGTTACGAATTATTTCCTGGCTCTGGTAGCAAGACGAAGTTCTGCCGCTCAACGCCAATATACTACATATGTATATTTGTATTGTGTAAAGCTAAAAAAAAAAGATGGTTTTAAAGTTACGGAGAAATCTTATAACTTTTCTTATAAACAAAGTTAAAAGTGAAACATATTTAAAATATCGTATCAGTATAGGCAATTCAACTGAAATCTACACATAAAAAAGTAAATATGCAAAGACGA